>CM035425.1:16339076-16341576 GCA_020310875.1 Ceratopteris richardii | reverse complement strand
TATGCTATGTCAATTCTTGTCAAGGTAGCATAGTTCAAACTTCCCACAATACTTTGATATCCTGTAATGTCTTTGAGTTCTTCTCCTTCATGAGCACTTAGCTTTTGGTTAACCTCCATTGGAGTAGTAGATACCTTAGCATCCTGCAAACCAAACTTCTTGACCATATCCTGTACATACTTCTTTTGAGTAATGTATATACCTGAGTTTGTGTAGATCAATTCAAGACCTAGAAAATACTTTAGTAATCCAAGATCACTAATCTTGAATTCTTTCATCATCTGACCCTTGATGTGTCTAATCCCATTGACATCATTACCTGTGATGATGATGTCATCAACATAAACACATAAGTAAATTACCTCTGAACTACTTCTCTTTATGAATAGAGAAGTGTCTGCTTTGCTCATCACAAATCCTTGGTCTTGGAGGTAGGTGGTCAATCTGTAATTCCATGCTCTAGGTGCCTGCTTCAAACCATACAGAGCTTTCTTCAATTTACAAACATAATGTACCTTTCTTGGATCTTCATAGCCAGGTGGTTGTGACATGTAGACTTCTTCAGATATCCATCCATTTAGGAATGCATTTTTCACATCCAATTGGTACATGTTCCAATTCTTGGATGCAGCTACACTCACCAATACTCTGATAGTTGGCATCTTGGCCACAGGAGAGAATGTCTCCTCATAATCAATGCCTTGGGTTTGTGCAAAACCCTTGGCTACCAACCTAGATTTGTACCTGTTAATAGTTCCATCTGAATTCTTCTTCAATTTGTAGATCCATCTGGATCCTATTACCTTCATAGTATCCTTCTTGGGTACCAAGTCCCAAGTATCACTCTCTTTTAGGGCTTCTATCTCCTCATCCATTGCTTCTCTCCATTCTGGCTTTGTAATTGCTTCTTCATAGGTACCTGGTTCTTCATTCAACAAATCTTTTGCAAGGTATACAGAATGTTTAGTTACAAGTGATGTGTCATACCCAAATCTGATAGGTTTCTTCTTCTCTCTCTGAGATCTTCTCATAGCTTGAGTAGAAGTCTCTGCCTTGTCCTCCAATTGCTTCATCTTCATCTTTCCTTTGGACTTCCAAGCCTTGAACTCTTCAAGGTTGATGGTATCATCATCTGAGCTTGAATCTTCTTGCTGAGTTGGCTCTTCCTTGGTAAGCTTTGGAAAATCTTCCTCCATGTCATAGGGTAGACTCACTTTCCTGCATTCATTCTCATACCATGAGTCATTCTCATCAAATATGACATCTCTGCTTACCTTGAATCCTTTGTTTGTGGGGTTGTAGAATCTGTATCCCTTTTGGTTCAAATCATAACCAATGAAGATACATTTCTCTGCCTTTGGGTCTAGCTTTCCTCTTACCTGTGAGGGAATATGCACATATGCTACACATCCAAAGATTTTGCAATGATCTAGAGAGGGTCTCTTACCATGCCATGCTTCATATGGTGTCATGCCATCAAGTGATTTGGATGGCAACCTATTGATGAGATAGGTGGCAGTGGACACACTCTCTGCCCATAGGTAATTTGGCAACTTTTTCTCATTGAGCATAGACCTAGGTGTTTCCACTATAAGTCTATTCCTTCTTTCTGCTACCCCATTTTGTTCTGGTGAGTATCTTGTAGTGATCTCTCTCTTGATGCCTCTTTCCTGCAAGAAATCTTCAAACTCATTGGAGAAGTATTCTCCTCCACCATCTGACCTTAGCCTCTTCAAGCTTCTACCTGTTTGATTCTCAACAAGTGCAAGATACCTTTTGAAACAATTAAACACTTCATCTTTATGCTTCATAAAGTACAAAATGGTCCATCTGCTATAGTCATCAATGAATGACACATAATACCTTGAACCAGAAATGGAAGGGTCCTTGCTAGGTCCCCAAACATTTGTGTGTACCAAGTCTAGGTAGTCTTCATGCATGAAACCTTTTCTTGAGTAGGGTAATCTGTGAGACTTACCAAATTGACATGATCCACATTTGTAAATCATGTGTTGCTTGGATACATTAGGTATCCCAAGCACACACTGATCCCTGCACATTTGCTTGATAGTCCTTTCACCTATGTGCCCTAGTCTTTTATGCCATATCTCTAACTCTGAGAGTGTCTGATCTTTATAATTATACAAAGCAATATTTTTTGTATCTTCTAGCTCAAATGTAAATAATCTACCTGATTTCTCCCCTTTGGCTATCCTCCTGAATCCTTGTTTTGGGTCCTCCACATATGCTCCATGTTGTGTGAATCTGACCTGCAAACCTTTCTCCACAATCTGACCAACACTCATCAGATTCTTAGTTATTGTTGGTACATAGAGTACCCTGCTTAATAGGTTCTGATTACCATCACATGTCTTCACATTTCCAATTTTTACCACAGAGTGTTTAGTGTCATCACCTGTTTGTACCTGATGTTTGCCCTTGAGCTCTTCCAAATCAAAAAGCAATGCCACATTGCCAGCTACATGGTTAGAGCATCCTG
>CM035425.1:16324076-16329076 GCA_020310875.1 Ceratopteris richardii | reverse complement strand
ATCATTGCTCAGTCCACAGTGTAAAGTTTTACACAAGTGAGGGCTTAAAATCTAAGTTGGAAGGTAAGCCATCTATGGCTAAAAGATCTTGATCAAACGGGATTTACTTTGGGAGAACCAGTGCTAAGAAGTTGCAGGTGTCAAAGTCGCCATTGCAGAGAAGCTCTTTCAGATATAGGTAAAGTGTTTCACACATTTCTCAGTATATACTCAATCTTTTTGAGAGATTTAACTTGGCAAAGTTGCGCAACCTTAAGGCGAAGTGTTGTGCAAAGTTTTATCAAAAACTTTACAGGATTGATTAGTCAATGAGTGATTAATCTGCAGCAGACTTTTCTGAAGAAGCTGAATTTTTCAGAATAATCAATTTTCTGATAAATTGGTGAAAGTTCTCTAAGTTTGGTGGAGTCTAAGGTTAATCTTGATATATAGGTGATCTAAATTCAAGGTTAACTTGTTCTTTTGGAGATTAACACTCTCCATCAGTGGTATCAGAGCAGGTTGTGTCAAAATTGAAGTGAAGGAGACTCCAATTACTGCAGAAATACAAATCTTTACATCTCGAAGGTGCAAAAGGTTAAAGTGTGAAGAAAGATTGAAGGAAGACATACAAAGAGTATCAAAAGGATCAGAAGGAGCAACATTCGAAGTAAAGGTACATTCATTATCTGTAAAGGTTAAAGATTTGGAAATACAGGTGAAGCAAGGATGGGAGATAGTCTCCAAATTGAGAAGCTGGATAGAGAGAACTATCCTGCATGGTCTATGAGGATGGAAGCTCATCTTATGAGCAAAGATCTGATAGGATACATCACAGGAGATGAAGAAAAGCCAGAATTCAGAGATCCTAGTGTTCCAACTAGGGAGGAGCTTGCAGATTTGAAGAATTGGATGAAGAAGGATGCTCAAGCAAGAAGTATCATCTACATGGCAGTCAATGACTATTTGCTTCCTCACATTAGAGGACTTGAAAGTGCATGTGACATTTGGAATGCTTTGGAAGAGCATTTCCAAAATACAACCAAATCAAGGAAAGCTTCACTATGGGCAGAGTTTACTACTTTTAAGAAGAAGGCCTCACAATCAATCTCTGATTATGTGACAAAGATGAAGGACATTGCAGATTCTTTAGGTGCAGTGGATGAAGATATTGAAGAAGACAAATTGGTAAGACAAATACTCACAGGGCTAAGAGGAGATGAGAAATGGAAGCCCTTCATTTTATCTACAGAACTTTCATTAGATCACTTTACTCCTGACTTGAATCAATTGTTAGGTCATATGCTAACTTTTGAGAATGATGTCAAAGGAGATGTTGATAAGAGTGCAGGTCATGCAATGTACTCTAAAGACAAGAAGAAAGCTAACAAAGGAAAGCAACAATCAGGTGAAGAAGAAGGTACATCAAACCAAGCAAATTTCATAAGAGGAAGAGGAAATGGCAGAAGTAGAGGAAGAGGCAGAAACAACAAAGATAATGCAAGAGCTTGTTGGATATGTGGTAAGACCAATCATCTATCTCATGATTGTTGGCATAATAATCAAAACAATGGTAATTATCAGAACTTTAATCAAAGAGCAAGAGGTGGTAGATTTCAGAGAGGAAACTTCAGAGGTAGAGGTGGTAGGAATTCTTTTGGAAGAGGTGGAGGAAGAAGCTTCCAAAATCAATCCTATAATAGCACCTACTACAACTATGCATCAGATCAAAAAGAAGACTCGACTCTCATTATGAATACTTGTGAAACCTCACATGAGGACATGAGAGTGTTTTATATTGATTCAGGATGTAGTAATCATTTAAGTGGAAATATTGCTTTGATGACTGACCTAGATCATAATGCTATTAATCATACAGTTCAGACAGGTGATAATACAAAGCATAAGGTAAAGTCAATTGGTTCAGTCAAAGCTAAGGATGGGAGCACTCTTCTGAGTAAGGTACTTTATGTTCCCACAATTCCAAAGAATTTGATCAGTGTAGGTCAAATTGTGGAAAAAGGTTATGAGGTAAGGTTTACCAATGATGGAGTTTATGTGGAAGACCCTTGTCAAGGGTATAAACAAATTATTGCAGGAAAGAAAGAAGGAAGGCTTTTCACATTGAAGGTACAAGGAAATGTTGGACATGCTATGTTCACATATGGAGAGCAAAAGGTGTCAGAATTGGATCTTTGGCACAAAAGACTTGGACACTTTAATGAAAGAGGTATCAAAGAGATGATTAACAATGATTCAGTGCTTGGGTTGCCTAACATTGCAGGTCAACACATGACATACAGATGTGAGGCATGTCAATTAGGTAAGGCTCATAAGCAATCCTATTCCAAGCATGGGTTTATGTATTCAGAAAGACTTGAATTGGTGCATACAGATGTGTGGGGTCCTTCAAAGGACTTTAGTATAAATGGTTCAAGATATTATGTCATATATGTTGATGATGCTACCAGGTGGATCACAATTTATGTGATTAAAGAAAAGTCAGAAGTGTTTAATACATTTAAACACTATCATGCATATGCAGAAAGGATTACAGGTCAAAAATTGAAGAGACTAAGGTCAGATGGAGGGGGAGAGTATTTTTCAAATGAGTTCAATGATTATTTGTGGAATGCAGGTATAAAGAGAGAAGTTACTTGCAGGTATTCTCCTCAACAAAATGGGGTAGCAGAAAGAAGAAATAGGACTCTTGTTGAGTTTGCAAGGTCCATGATGAAAGAGAAGAATTGTCCAAATTATTTGTGGGCAGAGGCTGTAAATACAGCTACATACTTGGTCAATAGATTGCCTTGTAAAGCTTTGCAGGGTATGACACCATATGAAGCTTGGTGGGGTAAGAAACCTACCTTAGATCATTGCAGAATATTTGGATGCTTGGCATATGCATATGTGCCATCTCAATTGAGGCATAAGTTGGAGCCTAAGGCAGAAAAGTATGTATTCATTGGTTATGATGATAAGCAAATGGGATACAGGTTGTGGAGTCCATCCACAAAGCAATTTATTGTATCCAAGGATGTTACATTTGATGAGCAAGGTACTTGGTATGCAGGTAAATATAATATACATGCAGATGATGAAGAAGTAGTGGATCAAAGAAAAGGTAAAGCAAAGATTCAATTACTTGATGAAAGTGAGAACAATGAAGTGCAGGTTGAAGTTGAAGAGAGGCCAAGGTTTGATCCAGAATGTGATGAACCAGAAACTTCAAGAAGTGCAGAAGTTAGAAGGTCATCTAGGCACAAATGGCAACCTACAAGGTATAGCTATGACACTTCATTCTTAACTACTAAAGATTATGCTTATTTGGTAAAAGCAGATGAAGACCCTTCTACATATGAAGAGGCCAAAGGGAAGAAGAATTGGGAAGATGCTATGCAAGAGGAGTATGATGCATTGATAGAGAATCAAACATGGGATTTGGTTCCTAAACCTAATAGTCAGAAGATCATTGGATGTAAGTGGGTTTACAAAACAAAGAGATTTGCAGATGGAAGTGTGTCTAGGTACAAAGCTAGACTTGTTGTGAAAGGGTATGCACAGACATATGGAGTGGACTATGATGAGACTTATAGTCCTGTGGCAAAGATGACAACCATCAGGACACTCATAGCAATTGCTGCTTGCAAAGGTTGGAAGTTATCTCAATTAGATGTAAAAAATGCTTTCTTGAATGGTTACATTTCAGATGAAGTCTACATGGAGCAACCAGATGGGTTCAAAGATCAAGTGAGTCCAAATTATGTGTGTAAGCTCAAGAGAGCTTTGTATGGGTTGAAGCAGGCCCCAAGGGCTTGGAATTATAGGCTTGTAAAATTCTTGAATGATCTTGGATTTCAAGCATCAAAGGCAGATAGTAGCTTACTAGTCAAAGCAAGTGAAGATGGGTTCATTTATGTGTGTATTTATGTTGATGACATAATACTTACAGGAACAGATGATAAGGGAATACAAATGATCAAGAAGCAGATGGAGAAAGAGTTTAAAATCAGTGATTTGGGGAACCTATCATTCTTCTTGGGAATGGAGATCTCTTATACTCAACATGGAGTATATGTGACCCAAGAAAGGTATCTTAAAAATTTGCTAACCAAATTCAAAATGGAAGATTGCAGGGTTGCACCTACACCTTTGGAAGTGAACCATAAATTGTCTAGGTTTGGAGGAGAAGAGTTCAAAGATATGAAACTCTATCAAAGTTTGGTTGGTAGCTTGATCTATGCTACATTGACAAGGCCTGATTTATCATATGCAGTTGGTGTGCTTTCACAATTTATGCATTGTCCTAGAAAGGAACATTGGATTGCAGGACAAAGAGTACTTAGGTACATCAAGGGTACACTCAGAGAAGGGTTGTACTATGGATTTACTTCTGATACAAGAGTGAAGATATATAGTGATGCAGATTGGGCAGGTAATGTGGATGATAGAAGATCAACACATGGATACTTGTGCTATGTAGGAGACAAATTGATTTCATGGTGTTCCAAGAAGCAACATACAGTTGCTTTGTCATCTACAGAAGCAGAATATAAAGGTATGGTGGAAGCTGCAAAAGAGGTAATATGGCTAAAGACACTTTTGAAAGTTTTTGATGTGATTCAGAGTACTCCTATTATTTGTGGAGACAATATGAGTTCATTATACTTGGCAGCTAATCCTGTATTTCATGCTAGAACTAAGCATATTGAAATACAGTATCATTTTCTGAGAGAGAAGGTCATTGAGAAGGAGATTGAAGTCATACACACTCCCACAAAAGATCAAGTTGCAGATATGATGACAAAAAGTCTAGATGGACCAAAACTACAAAGATTCAAGGATATGGCTGGAGTAAACAAGATAGAGAAGAACCTCAATTAATGATTGAGGGGGAGCTGTTGGTGCATGACAATCATCAATTGAAGAATTATGGAGGAATGAAATCAAGGAGTCAAGAAGAAAACAAAGTCAGATGGTTGAATGAAGGACATGTTCAGAAAATCCAAAGATATGTACAC
>CM035425.1:16289466-16299466 GCA_020310875.1 Ceratopteris richardii | reverse complement strand
GATAACTTTGGAAGTCACAAACTCTAGAAAACCTTCTATTTATGTCTTGACACCTGCTGGGTAATTTGCTTAGTATGACCAGCACAATAGGAATTGGAAAACTTCCTTTTAGCGGTATCTAATTAGCTTAGTAAGCTACCTATTCCAAGTGGAATGATGTAAAATAATAAACTATGCTAAGAGAAATCAATTTAGCAAGTTAAGCTATACCCCCGACTTTTTAGGACTGTAGCAGAAAATGACCAGAGATCACCTCGACGCAGATTTCTCCAAAATGGCTAAATAGAATGCCCTCAAACTTTGATAGCATGTAGATTACTTCAAGTTGAATCCAACAAGCTTTGAATCACTGAATTTGGTGAAGAATTGACCGAGATATGCCCTTGACAAATTGACAGACTTTTGAGTAGACTAACAGAGAACTCAGAGATGGACAAAGTGAATGTATGTATTAATGAACATTTGTATACAACTCCATTGGCATGAATATCATTGCCAAATGGTGTAGAGAGGTGTGGGCTAGAGTGTAGACCTCAGACACACTCAATAATCAGCAATGATAGGCTCGGGAGTGCTCTCTCCTACCCGCGACTTTTCATGTCCATTTTTATAAGAGATGGGTAAAAATTTGAATTCAAATTCAAACTTTTGGCTCCCTATGATCAAGCTCCTAAATGCTTGGAGATATTCTTTCAATCAAACAACTAATTTTCCACGAATCCTTTTGGTAGGTGATTACAGGAGATTCCAAGTCAATTTGACTTTTACAATGAGATAAACTGGTAATCAACCACTAGCAATGGTTCCTATGCTTCTTCACATATGTAAGATCTTCAAGATATCTTTCAAGCCAAATGTGTAGGCTTGTGATTTACACCAACTCACACAACTCCACACCCCCCACAGCCCTCCACAAACTCCACAACCCCCCACAAAGTCCACACCACCCCACAACCCTCCACCACTCCACGACCCCCCACAAACCCCACACCCCTCCACAACCCCCCACAAACCCCACACAACTAAACACAACTCCACACCCCTCCACAACCCTTCACAAACTCCACAACCCCCCACAAACTCCACACCCCTCCACAAACTCCACAAACCCCACACAACTCCACACCACCCCACAGCCCTCCACCACTCCATGACCCCCCACACAACTCCACACCCCCCCACAACCCTCCACAAACTCCACAAACCCCACACAACTCCACACCACTCCACAACCCTCCACCACTCCATGACCCCCCACACAACTCCACACCCCTCCACAGCCCTCCACCACTCCACGACCCCCCACAAACCCCACACCCCTCCACAACCCCCCACAAACCCCACAAACCCCACAAATCCCACGACCTCCCACAAAGTTCTCATGCAATTTTTGATGGATATTTGGAGGATCATTTCTTATCCAAACCCTACAGTATTATATATCGTTGGAAAGCTCTCGACGAACTTTCCAATGGTGCAATGATTATTTTGAGATCTTGGATCAATTTTTGACCACACCCCAAAAACCCTCACAACTCCCCACAACTCACCCCCTATTCCCACCCACAACCTCCCACACCCCCCGTAATCTCCCTCAACTCACCACAACTCACCTCCCATACTGCCCACTTAATATGAAGGATCAAAAGCTACTACAAAAATTAGGCGAAGGATGTGCTTCTCAGGGTCATTCAAACATCATGGGCAGCACAAAGTGAGGATCTTAGCTTGCATGCAAAAGTGACATTAAAAGTGTAAGTGGTGAAAGTGAAAGTGGAGAAATGACTGTTGCCGCCAACCATTCATGACGACTGCCTATTTTTGAGGATCCAATCCAAGATTGGTGGCATATTTGATCTACCCCTCCAATTTTGGGCAATCAAGCGGCACATGATCAGTGGACGTGAGGAATCGGCAAGGCCCTCTTGGCCTATTGGAGCCTATAAAAGCAATGAATTTGTGTTCATTTGGGATACATTTAGATACACACGTATACATACGTACGTACAGGGGTCCTCTCTTGGCACTCTGTGGCTACAAGCCTACTGTAGGAAGTCACTCTGTGGTGAGGATACAGAGCGTGGGCTTCCCAGTGAGGGCTAATAGCACTATAGTGTGAAGAGAGTGGCTTTGTTTTGTCATTCAGTGTGAGTCATTGGTATTTCATGCTGTTCTCCTTAGAGCAAGTCTTCATACTTTGTATTGATCTGTGCTCGTCTACATCTAGTTGTGTCCATTGTACGGATTGGATGAATCCCTTGTATTGATGTTGTTTAGTTCTGGAGTGGCATGTTAGCCCATAGCATAAACTTTTGAGCATCTCTTTTTCCTATGTTGAAATCATCTGATTCGAACTAAGGAGTGGTTGGTCTTCCATTATTGTCATTTTGTCATTAATATTATCCCTAAGTATTCATAACTCTGTGCAATCATTGATATCTACCTGCTCACAGAAGTGTTAAAGGGTATATTTCCCTAAGGAGAACCTCCCTTGAGTAGGTGAAGTACTGGAGTGCTTGTTGCATGCTCTTGTTAAAAATAGATACGCCAGTACCTCCTCTACAATTTGGCACGCCCAGTGGGACACTTGCATTTCTGTGAGAGGCCTTGAGGATAGTAAATAGTCCTCTTTTTCAGTATTTTTTCCCTATTCCATTTGCAAGTAGGTACATGACCCATACGCGAGCAGATAAGGAGCCTCTTTGTATACGAAGGAGCGTTAACAAGACAGCTATATCTTCGACTAGTGAACCTACCTCCCCTCTACCCTCTTTGAATTTATCTATTGATTTTGGAGCGACACCACTGTCAAAGGAGAAGCATAGGGGAACATTAGACTTCTCCTCAGATACGTCAGAAGAAACACCAGTGCAAATAGAGGATCTCTCTCATTTACTCTCGAGACTCAATATCAAGTTCCCTACCTTCAAGGGACAAGCTTATGAGGATGCTGATGATCATGTGAGGAGGTTCATCTCCTTATGTCGAGGACGAGGTCTGCAGAACAGAGAGGATGCAATGTTGGTACTCTTCCCATCCACATTAGAAGGCCTTGCTAACAAATGGTACAGTCAATATGCAGATGGCCATTTTGCTACATGGGAGGCTCTGAAGATGGCATTCTCACAGACATTTTGACCCAGTGACTCCTCGGAAAGAGCTCTAGACTAGCTCGAGAATCTAAGGCTAAGATTAGGTGAATCCTTTCATGAACTTCACACTAGAACAAAAGCACTTGTTGCACGTCTGCCACATGCTCCAGGTGACTTCTTGGTTAAAAAATGGATAGAAAAAGCTCTGCCCATGTCATCTCAGCAAAAGCTATGTGATTCTCTTAGATTGGATGCAACCCTCAATGATTTTGTTGCAACAGCATCACGCATTAAAGAAGCTAGGCAACATTTTGAAGGGGATACACAATCGAATTATGCTGCAGAACTAGACCCTATTGGGCAACTGAGGAAAGAACTGGAGGCATTGAGAATGCAACAAAATCAACAAGAAGAGAAGGTCTTGCCACCACTGCGTCACATTGATGATGAAGTAGCCCAACTTCGCTGTGAGTTAGAAGATTTGCAGACTACTAAGGATATAAGAAGGCAGATTTGGTGTACAATATGTAACAACAATGGACATTCCAATGCTAATTGCCCTAACAAGGTAAGCTGTCAATTTTGTGGAAAGGATGGTCATGAAGCTAGAGACTGTTACTACCTCAAGGGTACACAGCAACGAAGTAACCCTCAAGCTTTGGATTCATATTACGCTAGTACTTCAAATGCACCTAATAGAGAGGAAAATCGTACGACAAAGCCTAGATATAATAGACCATTGATGTGTTATCGTTGTGTTGAGTATGGACATATGCAAAATAGGTGTTCCCTTCCAGAAGATGCACCTCCTTGTCAACATTGTCCAGAGGCCAAGGATCACTATACCAAAGACTGCCCAAGAAGCCGTCCTCTCCAATCCACATGATTGCAGTCTCTCCACAAGAAGAAGGTATGATCACTCAGTCTTATGCTGTTTCATCCTCTGCAATACCCATGATGACTAGAGCCAGACAAGCAGCAGCAATCCATAGAGAGGAACAACAAGGATTCCAGGATAAACAGGAGGAAAAGAAGTCTGGGTGGAAGGGCCAAGAAGAAATTGAAGGAGCTTATGAAAGGATGGCTACTTCTCTAAGGGACCAACCAACAACTCTGCAAGAAGACACTCATGAGGTAAACATTGAACAGATCTTGAAAGGTATTCATCACAAGGTTAGTCTATACGAACTTATAAGGATGGATTCAAAAATAAGAAGTGACTTATTGAAGATTATACACTCTGCTCACTTGATCCAATCACCCAGTATAGATGGTTTCATGGTTGATTTTCCCCCTGCACCCTTGGCAGACTACCAAAGCTCAAGATTATCTGTTTGTATAAAGGATGAAGCTCTCACAGGTGTGATCATATATGGAGGCTCTGGTATCAATTTGATGCCAGATTTCACAATGAAGAAACTGAATTTGAACCCCATCAAGATGGCACCATTCACAGTTACACTAGCAGATCAACATCGGGTTGCGCCTCTTGGAATTATTGAAAAGGTACTGATGATAGTACAAGGTTGCCACTTTGTTCTAGATTTTGTTGTTATTGCACTTCCACAGGAGACTTCTTACCCTTTACTCCCGGGGAGACCTTAGTTGAGGCAAGCAAAAGCTTTACAAGATTGGGGGAAAAACAAACTATGGATTTCAACAAGCACCAATAGCCAACTGCAATTACATTTGGAAGAAGGATTCGACTCAGGGAAAACTACTCGGTATACTGTGGATACTCAGGTAATGCCCTCTCTACCCAAAGAAGAAGATACATTATTGAATTGGATGATGGAAAGTGCAGAGTGTTGCACGGTGAAAATCAGTGAAATAGAAGAAGAAGTTACGGATGAAGGAGTTGCAGGAAAAGGCCATGAAGATCACAAGGAGTTGGAGAATGAGAGTTTGCAGGAGAATACAAGCTTTGAAGAGGCAAAAAACTCCGGGATGGAAAGCTATGAGCCTGAGTGTAGAGAAGATGTTCCTTTTACGGATATACCTCAAGGATGGACCAGAGAACATATTGCAGAATATAAGTTAAAGTCCACTCCTGCATACAGTGGAGATGATTTCTCAAACAAGACTAGTCCTGAAAGACTGGTTCAAGAAATAAATCTAGGGGATGAAGAGAACCCTCAAGTAGTCCACTTGGCCTCCTGGCTATGGCATTATCCCCCTTTACTGCAAAAGGTAACTTCTTTACTTTTTACTTACAAAAATGTCTTCGCATGGTCCTACAAAGATCTAACAGGGATACCAGAGGAGCTGGGATTACACAGAATACCCTTAGTTGAGGGAGCCATGCCTGTAAGAAGTAGGCCGTATCGACTCAATCCAAAATATGCAGAGGCGGTAAAGTTGGAAGTTACAAAACTAGAAGAAGTAGGTATAATTGTTCCAGTAGAACATTCCAGGTGGCTTTCTTCTATGGTTATTGTACCCAAGAAAAATAGTGGAAAAATAAGAGTTTGCATTGACTTTCGTGCCTTAAATAAGGTGACTGTTCAAGATGGATTTCCTCAGCCTTTTTCAGAGCAAGTACTTGAGGAAGTAGCCGACCACACTTTGTATAGCTTCTTGGATGGTTTTAGTGGCTACAATCAGATAGTGGTCCATCCTGATGATAGGGACAAAACGGCCTTTGTTACTCCATGGGGCACTTATGTCTATACTCACATGGCTTTTGGTTTGAAGAATGCACCAGCTTCATTTAATAGAACAATGTATCTGATATTGGGCAAGTGGTTAACAACCTTTCTCCGCATTTTCATGGATGACTTTTCAGTGTTTTCAGGCACAGATAGAAGAGAAGCAGTTCAAGATTTCCATGATCATTTGGAAAATCTAAAGGAAATCTTTGAGCAATGTCTCAAAATAGCTTTGAAGTTAAATCCTGCTAAATGTCATTTTTTGGTCACCAAGGGCACTCTTCTTGGTCACATAGTATCTGCTGAAGGGATAACGGTTGACCCTGCAAAGGTTACTCCTATTCTATCCATGCCTATTCCACAAAGCCCAAAAGAAGTGCAAAGTTGTTTGGACCATGCAGGATATCATAGAAGATTCATACGAATGTATTCAAAAATAGCTAAGCCCTTATCAAAGCTTACTAGTAAAAAGGTCCCTTTCTCATGGAGTGCTGAAGCTGAGAAAGCATTTTGTGAACTGAAAATGAGGTTATGTACTGCTCCACTTTTAAGTGTTCCTAACTGGTCATTAGAGTTTCATGTGCATACAGATGCTAGTCTTCATGCTGTTGGTGCAGTTCTAGCTCAACCATCATCACACAAGGTTGATAGACCTATTTCCTATGCCAGCAGACTACTCACCCAAGCAGAAAGGAACTACAGTACGACTGAAAGGGAAGGCTTGGCGATTGTATTTTCTCTTCAGAAGTATTGGCATTACCTTCTCGGTGTACATTTTATAGTCATATCCGACCATCAGCCCTTGAAGTACTTGATAAACAAGCCTAGAGTAGCTGGAAGGATTTGGAGATGGTTACTCCTCTTTCAAGAATTCAACTTTGATATTCATATTAAGCCAGGAAGAGAGCACTACAGGGCAGATCAAGTGTCCAGGACTTCAATGAGCGAGAAGGCAACAGGTATTAATGATGAACTGGTGGATAGTAATCTCTTCCTAGTAGCAACTCAGACTGATTGGTATGATGGAATTCTCGATTTTCTTACTACTGGAAACTCCCAGAGCATTTGACATCTATAGAAAAAAGAAGATTACTCCTTAAAACCAAGGCATACTCACTCATAAATGGGAATTTATATAGATATGTCAAGATGATATCCTGAGAAAGTGTGTTTATCCAGAGGAGGTGAATCTTTTGTTAAAAGCTGCACACAGTGAAGGGCATCTAAAGGGGGAAGAATTGGCTCACAGAATCATCCACAAGGGACTATGGTGGCCTCATATTTACAAGGATGCGATCAAGTTTGCTAAAGAATGCCACATTTGCCAGAGATGTGCTCCTACGCCAACCAGATTGAATTTCCAACCATTAGTCATATCTATAGGATGGCTCCCATTTGAACAATGGGGTCTTGATTTCATAGGACCAATTAGTCCAACTGGTCAACCTGGGGGTAAGAAGTATATTTTGATGGCCACATGTTATGCAACTAATTGGATAGAGGCTAAAGCTACTATGGACTGCACGGCATTAACAGTAGCTAAGTTCTTGTATAAACGTGTTTTCTCAAGATTTGGTTGCCCACTCGAAATCACTAGTGATACGGGAACACATTTTGTAAATCAGCTGCTCCAATTTATATTTGACAGGTACAAGGTCTTCCATAAAAAATCTTGTGCCTACTATCCAAGGGCAAATGGCCAAGCAGAGATCTCCAATAAGATTTTGATCGGGTTGCTGCGCAAATTATCTTTTGATCATCAAACCTTTTGGCCACAAGCATTGATCGGTGCAATTTGGGCTTTCAGAACTACAAGAAGGGGAACCACTGGTGAGAGTCCATTTCGCTTAGTATATGGAAAAGAGGCATTGGCCCCATTTGAATTCATTATAAAAAAGGAAATGGGAACCAAAACCATTGAAATTGAACCTCCCATTGAGAGATTGGTGGCATTAGAAGAATACAGAGAAGGAGCAATGCAAAAACTTCAGGTAACACAAGAAGAGCGCAAGAGAATGCATGACAGGTATCTGAGGTCTAATGAAGTTCAGGAAGGATCCATGGTTTTAGTGCATCAGGTCCCAGCAATTCCAACCAAACTGGCACCTAAATGGATAGGACCTTACACGGTGGTAAAGGTATTACCTCATGGAGTAGTACATCTGGAGCATTTGCAGGGTAAGAGGATACCCCTGGTCAATATCTTCAGGGTGAAGAAGTACCTGAATTAAGGTAAATTGGAAGCATTTCATTCACCGTACCTACCGTATTTCATTCAGTGATTGCAATTTATTTTATATATATATATATATATATATATATATATATATATATATATATATATATATATATATATATATATATATATATATATATATATATATATATATATATATATATATATATATATATATATATATATATATATATATATATATACACATGAAAAAAAAGAGTGAAAAAAAAAGTTAAAAAAAAGTAAAAAAAAACACCGAAAAAAAACTTGGTCAATATCTCCAGGGTGAAGAATCATCTGAATTAAGTCAAGGAGGAAGAACTTCCTTCACTATCTTGTTTTCAGCTTTCGAAATTGCACCAGGACGGTGCAAAGACTTGATGTGGGGGTGTGTATCGTGGCATTTCCCTCTCTCTCTCTCTTCCCCACGACCACCTCCAACTCCACCAGCCCTCCTCTTTTCCCCCACCACCCCTGCGGCCCCCACCATCACCACGACCCCCTCCAACTCTACCAGCCCTCCTCTTTTCCCCCCCCCCACCACCCCCGCGGCCCCCACCATCACCACGACCCCCTCCAACCCCACCGTCCCCTCCTCTTTTCCCCCACCACCCCCATGGTCCCCACCATCACCAAGACCCCCTCCAACCCCACCGTCCCCTCCTCTTTTCCCCCACCACCCACACGGCCCCCACCATCACCACAACCCCACACAACTCCACACCCCTCCACAGCCCTCCACAAACTCCACAAACCCCACACAACTCCACACCACCCCACAGCCCTCCTCAAACTCCACAAACCCCACACAACTCCACAGCCCTTCGCAACCCTCCACAAACTCCACAACCCCCCACACACCCCTCCACAAACTCCAAAAACCCCACACAACTCCACACCACCCCACAGCCCTCCACCACTCCACGACCCCCCACACAACTCCACACCCCCCCATAGCCCTCCACAAACTCCACAAACCCCACACAACTCCACACCACCCCATAGCCCTCCACCACTCCACGACCCCCCACACAACTCCACACCCCCCCACAGCCCTCCACAAACTCCACAAACCCCACACAACTCCACACCCCTCCACAACCCCCCACGAACCCCACAAACCCCACAAACCCCCACACAACTCCACACCTCTCCATAGCCCTCCACAAATTCCACAGCCCCCCACAAACTCCACACTCCTCCACAACCCTCCACAAACTCCACAAACCCCACAGAACTCCACACCACCCCACAACCCTCCACCACTCCACGACCCCACACACAACTCCACACCCCCGACAGCCCTCCACAAACTCCACAACCCCCCACAAACTCCACACCACCACACAGCCCTCCACCACTCCACGACCCCCCACAAACGCCACACCCCTCCACAACCCCCCACAAACCCCACACAACTCCACGCCCCTCCACAGCCCTCCACAAACTCCACAACACCCCACAAACTCCACACCCCTCCACAGCCCTCCACAAACTCCAGAAACCCCACACAACTCCACACCACCCCACAACCCTCCACCACTCCATGACCCCCCACACAACTCCACACCCCCCCACAACCCTCCACAAACTCCACAAACCCCACACAAGTCCACACCACCCCACAGCCCTCCACCACTCCACGACCACCCACAAACCTCCACACCCCTCCACATCCCTCCCACAAACCCCACACAACCCCACAACCCTCCTCAAAGTCCACAAACCCCACACAACTCCACACCACCCCACAGCCCTCCACAAACTCCACAACCCCCCACAAACTCCACACCCCTCCAGAGCCCTCCACAAACTCCACAAACCCAACAAATCTCCATACCACCCCATAGCCCTCCACCACTCCACGACCCCCCACACAATTCCACACCCCCCCACAGCCCTCCACAAACTCCACACAACTCCACACCACCCCAAAGTCCTCCACCACTCCATGACCCCCCACACAACTCCACACCCCCCCACAACCCTCCACAAACCCCACACAACTCCACACCACTCCACAA
>CM035425.1:16281966-16284466 GCA_020310875.1 Ceratopteris richardii | reverse complement strand
ATGCATTAGGAGCAGTTGATGAAGATATTGAGGAGGATAAATTGGTAAGGCAAATCCTCACAGGTTTGAGAGGTGATGACAAATGGAAGCCATTCATTTCATCTACTGAATTATCACTAGATCATTTTACTCCTTATTTAAATCAGTTGCTAGGACACATGCTAACCTTTGAGCAGGATGTCAAAGGTGAAAGTGATAAAAGTGCAGGTCATGCAATGTATTCAAAGGATAAGAAGAAGAATATCAAAGGGAAGCAACAAGCAAATGAAGATGAAGGTACAACTAGCCAAGTTAACTTCATAACAGGAAGAGGAGGTGGCAAAGGTAGAGGAAGAGGTAGGAGTAATAAAGATGGAGTCAAAGCTTGCTGGATTTGTGGTAAGACAAATCACTTAGCTAATGGTTGTTGTCATAGTACTCAGAGTAATGGTGGATATAATCAGAATTTTAATTCAATAGGAAGAGGTGGCATAAATCAAAGAGGTAATTTCAAAGGTAGAGGTTACTTTGGAAGAAATGCAGGTAGAGGATTCCAAATTCAACAATACAACAATACCTACTACAATTATGCTTCAGATCAGAAGGAGGATTCAACATTGATAATGAATGCAACTTGTGAAAGGCAAAGTGAAGATCAAAGAGTCTTCTACATTGACTCAGGTGTAGCAATCATCTGAGTGGCAACATAGCCTTGATGACTGATTTGGAGAATAAGGTAACTAATCATGTAGTTCAAAAAGGTGACAATACAAAGCATAATGTAAAGTCAATTGGATCAGTGAAGGCCAAGGATGGTAGTACTCTCTTGGGTAAGGTTTTGTATGTTCCTACAATTCCAAAGAATCTGATAAGTGTAGGACAAATTGTTGAAAAAGTTTATGAAGTTAGGTTCACTAATGAAGGAGTTTTTGTGGAAGACCCTAGCAATGGGTATAAACAAATTGTTTCAGGGAAGAAAGAAGGAAGATTGTTCACATTGAAGATCCAAGGTAATGTTGGTCATGCCTTATTCACCTATGGAGGACATAAGATCTCTGAGTTAGATCTTTGGCATAAAAGGCTTGGACATTTTAATGAAAGAGGTATCAAAGATATGATTAACAATGGTTCAGTGCTTGGATTGCCTAATGTTGCAGGTCAACATGTGACATACAGATGTGAGGAATGTCAATTAGGTAAGGCTCATAAGCAACCTTATTCCAAGCACAGTTTTATGTATTCAGAGAAGCTTGAGTTGGTACACACAGATATGTGGGGACCATCAAAGGATTTCAGTATCAAGGTCCTAGAGTGTTCACACACATCACTACCTAAATATATCAACAAAATTACCCAAATTATTTGTGGGTTGAGGCTGTAAATACAGCTACATATTTGGTCAATAGATTACAATGTAAAGCTTTGCAGGGTATGACACCATATGAGGCATGGTGGGGTAAGAGACCTACTCTAGATCATTGCAAAGTATTTGGATGTTTGGCATATGCATATGTGCCATCTCAATTGAGGCACAAATTGGAACCGAAAGCTGAAAAGTATGTATTTATTAGATATGATGATAAGCAGATGGGATATAGATTGTGGAGTCCATCCACAAAACAATTCCTTGCGTCAAAGGATGTTACATTTGATGAGCAATGTACTTGGTATGCAGGTACAATTAATATTTATGCAGGTGATGAAGAAGTTGTGAATCAAAAGAAAGGTAAATCAAAGGTTCAGATATTTGATGAAGAGGAGAACAATGAAGTACAGGTTGAAGTTGAAGAAGTGCCAAGGTTTGATCTAGAATGTGATGAACCAGAAACCTCAAGAAGTGGAGAACTCAGAAGGTCATCAAGACACAAATGGCAACCTACAAGGTACAACTATGACACTTCTTTTTTGGCTACCAAAGATTATGCTTATATGGTAAAGACAGATGAAGATCCTTCTATATATGAAGAGGCAAAAGGTAAGGAAAATTGGGGGAACGCTATGTAGGAAGAGTATGATGCATTGATGGAGAATGAGACTTGGGATTTGGTTCCTAAACCAAATAGTCAGAAGATCATTGGATGCAAATGGGTCTACAAGACAAAGAGGTATGCAGATGGAAGTGTGTCTAGGTATAAAGCTAGACTTGTTGTGAAAGGTTTTTCTCAAACATATGGTATAGATTATGATGAGACCTATAGTCTTGTGGCAAAGATGACAACTATCACGACACTCATAGCTATTGCTGCTTGTAAAGGTTGGAAATTATGTCAATTAGATGTGAAGAATGGTTTTTTAAATGGTTACATTTCAGATGATGTTTTCATGGAGCAACCACAAGGGTTCAGAAATGAAAGGTATCCAGATCATGTATGCAAGCTCAAGAGAGCTTTGTATGGATTGATGCAGGCCCCAAGGGCATGGAATTATAGACTTGTGAAGTTCTTGAAAGAACTTGGTTTTCAAGTATCTAAAGCAGATAGTAGCTTGCTTGTTAAAGCAAGTGATGATGGGTTTATTTACA
>CM035425.1:16246966-16266966 GCA_020310875.1 Ceratopteris richardii | reverse complement strand
TCTGTCAATCCCTAGCTTAGGCTAAGTACGGATAGAGGTTGTGATTAATTAGGGTTACGATAAGCACGACTAAGTCCAAGAGCTCTAATTACTCAAGTGCAAGCACAAATAAATTATAATTGCGAAACAACATAAGGAAAAAGAATTCGAATTAAGCGACCAAACTCAAGTACGATAAAACCTAAGTGTTCCTTGTGACGACGAGTGATTGGACAAGAAGTGACATCCTAAGAAAAAAATTAAAAAAGAACAAGTGCCTATTACAAAAGAACTCAGCAATGAGGTTGTACTTGGTAAAAATTGGGCTATTCAATTAGGCATATGAACCTTAGATCCGGACGACACCTAGGGAGAGATAGACAAAGTCTTAGATCGTCAGAGGCTAGTGTCAATCATACTGCTAGGTCTTGGGCCCAGCAGTTGAGCCATCATTCATACTACCCTAGCTCTGAGACTAGCAAGTCTGAGATGTCCCACGGTATGGAGAGACCTACAGGAAGTTCCGGAGTGCCCTATTTACATAGGGTAGAGGGCCCTTACAAGACGCAACTCGAATACCTTAGGACCAACCGATTAGGTGCTAGCATCTATGAGGACGGCCTAAGAAGATCTGTGGTCCAGATCAAAAACCCTGACCAATCCATTGGACTAGAACATCTAGCGGTCAAGGTCGAAAATGGAGCATACTTGGACAAAGAAGGGACAATATATGTAGTCACCAGTCATCCAGATAGGACAGATGAATTTGGGAATGTGATCCCAGAAACGGACTTAGGTGACCTGGAGCAAGGAAACATGGGTGTAGAACCTAGAACCCCCCGAGGTAAATCTGTTCTCACTAGGATTATCACACCAGAGTGGATTCCTCAAGACAATAAGAGCATAGATCTACTCCTGAACCGAGAGACTGATCAAGCCTTTTGGAGGTATAGATCTGATCAGCCAAATGAGGTAGGAACAATCATGATATATGAGTTCAAAGATCCTGATAGCCCAGGCAGAGTGACCTACTTAGATCACGCTTCAGAGAGGATCTTTGTGGTTACAGAAAATGATAGGCATGCTTACACTTGGAAAGGTGAATTTATTTTTCCCCAACCAAGATCGAATGTGTCCTTTGGTCACCCCGGAGCTGGAACATCCCAAGCTCATGGAGCTCAAAGAGACAGACATAGAGATAGACTGGAGGTAAGCTTTGCCAACATAGTGGAAAGACAAAGAACGAGAATGGAAACGAATAGAGTGGAACCTGAGGGACTTAGAGCCCCAAGGAACCAAAGGAATGCGGATGAATTCCCTCTACCCAGACCTAGAGAGCACACGAGGACTTTGAGACCGACTCAGCTAGTTAAGTCCATGAAGAACTACTTCGATGGCACAAGAGATCCATATGATCATGTGGCCGAGTTTAGGCAAGTCTTGAGAGCTGAACAAGTTGAGGACCTATTCACGTAGTATAATGCCTTTGGTCTGACCCTTAGGAACACAGCCCTTACATGGTTTCAACCATTGAATGAGAGACAATTTAGGAGCATAGACCAACTCTTAGAGGCTTTCATCATTGAATTCTCTAAAAGTGGCATAAGGCATAATATTTCCTCACTGATACATAACTTCAAGCAGACCCTTCAAGAGATTGTGAGACTTGCAGGAAGAAGATTTAGGCAATATCTTGAGAGATGCCATGTTCCTGAGTTACCCACACCAGCCAAACAAGTGGCTTTATCCTTGGATGGATTGCTAAGTACCAAATTGAGGTCATATGTGTACTTGAAGGACCCTAGGATGATAGAAGAGTGTGTACGCATGTGCATCGACATCGAGGATAAACTAGGGGAGGAGTTAGAGCTTTCCAAAATCTACAAGGATTCAGATAGTGCCTCTAGCCTCTCTTCCTTGCAATCCACATCAATTGAGGAACTTGCGGAGAAAGTAACTCAAAAACTAGGTGTCACTAGCAAACAAATCCCAAGGTTTGCCCCAGTAAAGAGGTGCTATACTTGCGGTGGTGACCACATGGCGAACGTATGTCCTATCATGGCTCAACCCCAAGTGAACCCTAGCAGCCAATATTGCACCATAGAACGGAGATACACAAATCACACAACACAAGACTGCCCATACAATAAGCAAGTAGTTAGGCAAACCTACCCTCAGCCCTATCCACAACAGGGAAGATACCAGAACCAGTACCCTCCATAGCAATATGGTAGACCACAGCAATCCTATCAACAACCCTATCAAAACCAACAAAGGCCACAACCTGTGTTAGCTCAACAACCTCCAACCCCAACTAATGTGATTCCTGTGAAGTATGCAGCTGCTGAGGAAAATTTGAATAGAGCCATAGTCCCAGTGACTCCGTTGCTTTCAGAAAGTGACCCGAGTGATCATAGTTTTGATTCCACTCACATAGATAGTCCACAGGCTTACTATATGCAGTCTCCTAAACATGGTGAATCCTACTATAGTGAAGAACCGAGTGAACCTAGTTGGGAGCCAGAGTATGCAAATCTCATGTACACAAATCCCAACACTAGACCTCAACCTAGGCAGGTAAGACCCCCATTCCCTAGGGGACCATGTTATAGATGTCAAGGGGATCACCTCATTCGTGATTGCCCAATGCCTGCATCTACACAGCCACAGTCAGTAACAATACATGGCTTTTGTCAAGGTTGCGGAAAGGAGCATCTCTTATGAGATTGCCCAAAGAATCCCAATAATATGCCAAAAATAACTCTAATTAACATTATTGGCTTAGTTGTAGACTCAACAGGAAGTGTCACTTCCACTGCACCAGTGCAAGTGGTCAGAAGAGCCCAAGCCTTGCAACAGAACCCAGGAGTAGGTCAAGAGAAGAGTGCAGAGGTTAGTGAAACCGAGAGCATAGGCAAGAAACGGTCGAGAGCCTAGAGGGATAGCCGAGAGAGAATGAAAAGACGATGGTCTAAAAAGATGAGTGACTTAGAAGAAAGCATAAGAGAAACAAAAGCCAAAATTGTTGAACTCACCTCTCAAACAAACTCTCACATACCACCACCACCCTCATTTCCATCACCATCTTGTTGAGAGTGATGGATGGATGCACTCAGGAAATCAGTTGGTGCTGCAAAACCTGCTTCACACCTGCCCTCTTTTCTTTCCAGATATGCTTAGTACACAAGCTTAGCTTCCTAATGACATAAAGAAACCATATATGTACTTTGGAAGTGATTTGGGTAATGACCAAATCAAAACAGATAACTTGGTACTTCACAAATCAAGCAAAACCTTCTATTCTTGTAATGATACCTGCTCAGACTTTTACTCAGTGTGTCCAGCACACTTAAAATTGGGACAATTCCTTTTGGGAGTATTAATGTACCTTAGTAAGCTACCAATCACAAGTGGAATCACTTCAATTGATAAACTATGCACTGAGAAATAAGTTTAGCAAAATTATAATCACCCCCGACTTTTCAGGAACTCTGCAGACAAATACCAGTGTGCACCTCGACTTGATTTTCTCCCAAATGGCTGAATGGAATCCTTTGAAATTTTGTATGCTTGTAGTAGACTTTGAGCTGGTTCCAATGAGCTATAGAACTCTTGATTTGGTTCAGTAGATCCAGAGCAATGCCTCTTTGAAGTTGACAGACTTGGAGTAGGTGACTCAGACAAAAAACAGAGATGATGAATGTATACTTCTATTGATATATGTGTTTGTACAATCTCATTAGCTTGCCAAGCAGAGCTAAATGAGGTAGTGTGATGTTGGGTATAGAGTAGCCCTCACACACAATGAATTACAAAGAGATTTAGCCTCGGGGAGTGAGCTAGAATGACAGTACTACCCGCGACTTTTTGATTGTATCTTTTATAGAAGTTTTGAGATCATTTGAATTTGAAATTCAAACTTAGGTTCCCTTGAATCTCTCCTCTAAAAGTAGGGAGATATTCTCTCCATCTCAACATCCAAATTTCCACGACTAATGAAGTAGGTGGATGACTTTAAGTGGTTACAAACAAATGATAAGTCACTTAGACTTTTACAAGGGGTAAAGAAGTAAGAACATATAAGCATATGTTCACATGAACCTTGCTTTGAGTGAAGCTTTGATAAACCTTTATCCATGCTAGTCTTTAATGAGTCTAAGGGTTCAAGCCAATGTGTGTAGGCTTGTTTGCACCAACAGCTCCCCCTCAAGCCAAACACTTTGGCTTAAGTCTTCTTCTTCATTCTTCAATTACTTCCTGCAATCCAATCATAGATTTGAATCTGCATAACTTGGTTCCATCCAATGCCTTTGTAAGTAAATCTGCACATTGCATATTAGTAGATACATATGTCAATTGTATATCTTTACTTAGCAATTTCTCTCTCACATAGTGGTAATGAACCTCTATGTGCTTTGTTCTGGCATGATAAATTGGGTTTGCTGCAAGATGAAGAGAGCTAGTATTGTCTCCAAAGATAATAGGTGGTCTTGTATGTAGACCTAACTCTGTGTAAAGAAGCTTCAACCAGATAGCTTCTTGAGTAGCATTTGCAAGTCCTCTATACTCTGCTTCAGTGGATGACAATGCCACTGTAGGTTGCTTCTTAGCTGACCAAGAGATAGGCTTATCTCCTGCAAAACAAATGTATCCTGAGGTGCTCCTTCTATCATCCTTGCATCCTGCCCAATCTGCATCTGAGTAAACCTTAATGTCAATATCTGATGTATAAGGAAAATACAAACCATGACTTTGAGTTCCCTTGAGGTACTTCAAGATCTTCTTGGCTGCCTCTAGATGAGGTACTCTAGGTTTGTGCATGAATTGACTAAGCACACTTACACCATAAGCTATGTCAATTCTTGTCAAGGTAGCATAGTTCAAACTACCCACCATACTTTGGTATCCTGTAATGTCTTTGAGTTCTTCTCCTTCATGAGTACTTAGCTTTTGGTTAACCTCCATTGGAGTAGTAGATACCTTAGCATCCTGCAAACCAAACTTCTTGACCATATCCTGTACATACTTCTTTTGAGTGATGTAGATACCTGAGTTTGTGTAGATCAATTCAAGACCTAGAAAATATTTTAGTAATCCAAGATCACTAATCTTGAATTCTTTCATCATCTGACCCTTGATTTGTCTAATCCCATTTACATCATTACCTGTAATGATGATGTCATCTACATAAACACATAAGTAGATTACCTCTGTACTACTTCTCTTTATGAATAGAGAAGTGTCTGCTTTGCTTATCACAAATCCTTGGTCTTGGAGGTAGGTGGTCAATCTGTAGTTCCATGCTCTAGGTGCCTGCTTCAAACCATACAGAGCCTTCTTCAATTTACAAACATAATGTACCTTTCTTGGATCTTCATAGCCAGGTGGTTGTGACATGTAGACTTCTTCAGATATCCATCCATTTAGGAATGCATTCTTCACATCCAATTGGTACATGTTCCAATTCTTGGATGTAGCTACACTCACCAAAACTCTGATAGTTGGCATCTTGGCCACAGGAGAAAATGTCTCCTCATAATCAATGCCTTGGGTTTGTGCAAAACCCTTGGCTACCAACCTAGCTTTATACCTGTTAATTGTTCCATCTGAATTCTTCTTCAATTTGTAGATCCATCTGGATCCTATTACCTTCATAGTATCCTTCTTGGGTACCAAGTCCCAAGTATCACTCTCTTGGAGGGCTTCTATCTCCTCATCCATGGCTTCTCTCCATTCTGGCTTTGTAATTGCTTCTTCATAGGTACCTGGTTCTTCATTCAACAAGTCTTTTGCAAGATATACAGAATGTTTAGTTACAAGTGATGTGTCATACCCAAATCTGATAGGTTTCTTCTTCTCTCTCTGAGATCTTCTCATAGCTTGAGTAGAAGTTTCTGCCTTGTCCTCCAATTGCTTCATCTTCATCTTTCCTTTGGATTTCCAAGCTTTGAACTCTTCAAGGTTGATGGTATCATCATCTGAGCTTGAATCTTCTTGCTGAGTTGGCTCTTCCTTGGTAAGCTTTGGAAAATCTTCCTCCATGTCATAGGGTAGACTCACTTTCCTGCATTCATTCTCATACCATGAGTCATTCTCATCAAATATGACATCTCTGCTTACCTTGAACCCTTTGTTTGTGGGGTTGTAGAATCTGTATCCCTTTTGGTTCAAATCATAACCAATGAAGATACATTTCTCTGCCTTTGGGTCTAGCTTTCCTCTTACCTGTGAAGGAATATGCACATATGCTACACAACCAAAGATTTTGCAATGATCCAGAGAGGGTCTCTTACCATGCCATGCTTCATAAGGTGTCATGCCATCAAGTGATTTGGATGGCAACCTATTGATGAGGTAAGTGGCAGTGGACACACTCTCTGCCCATAGGTAATTTGGTAATTTTTTCTCATTGAGCATAGACCTAGCTGTTTCCACTATAAGTCTATTCCTTCTTTCTGCTACCCCATTTTGTTCAGGTGAATATCTGGTAGTGATCTCTCTCTTGATGCCTCTTTACTGCAAGAAATCTTCAAACTCATTGGAGAAATACTCTCCTCCACCATCTGATCTTAGCCTCTTCAAGCTTCTACCTGTTTGATTCTCAACAAGAGCAAGATACCTCTTGAAACAATTAAACACTTCATCTTTATGCTTCATAAAGTATAAAATGGTCCATCTGCTATAGTCATCAATGAAAGACACATAATATCTTGAACCAGAAATGGAAGGGTCCTTGCTAGGTCCCCAAACATCTGTGTGTACCAAGTCTAGGTAGTCTTCATGCATGAAACCTTTCCTTGAGTAGGGTAATCTGTGAGACTTACCAAATTGACATGATCCACATTTGTAAATCATGTGTTGCTTGGATACATTAGGTATCCCAAGCACACACTGATCCCTGCACATTTGCTTGATAGTCCTTTCACCTATGTGCCCTAATCTTTTGTGCCATATCTCTAACTCTGAGAGTGTCTGATCCTTATAATTATACAAAGCAATGTTTTTTGTATCCTCTAGCTCAAATGTAAATAATCTACCTGATTTCTCCCCTTTGGCTATCCTTCTGAATCCTTGTTTTGGGTCCTCCACATATGCTCCATGTTGTGTGAATCTGACCTGCAAACCTTTTTCCACAATCTGACCAACACTCATCAAATTCTTAGTTATTGTTGGTACATAGAGTACCCTGCTTAATAGGTTCTGATTACCATCACATGTCTTCACATTTCCAATTTTGACCACAGAGTGTTTAGTGTCATCACCTGTTTGTACCTGATGTTTGCCCTTGGGCTCTTCTAGATCAGAAAGTAATGCCACATTGCCAGCTACATGGTTAGAACATCCTGAGTCAATGTAAAATAAATGATCATCATTTGTACCTATCTTGGAGGTCATATTCATGATCAATAGGGAGTCATCCTGCTCCTCTGTGTAGTTATTGTAATCTCTTCTATTTCTGAATCCACCTTGGTAGCTTCCATTGTGGTTGTTGTTGTAATTATTGTTGTATTGGTTGTTGTACCCATTGTAGCTTTGATGTTGGTTGAATCTACCTCTTCCTTGAGAGTATCCACCTCTTGAGTAGCCTCTTCCTCTCTGATTTTTGTAGTTCTTGTAGCATTCATCTGTGGTATGATTGGACAACCCACAGATGTTGCAAGGTGATGAGTTATAGGGTCTCCCCCTACCTGACTTACCTCCTCTGCCTCTTCCTCTAGATGACCTACCTCTCCCTGCATAATTGGCTTGAGAGGTAGACCCTTCTTCATCCTGTTTCTTCTTGCCTTTATCTTTAACTTTCTTATCAGTAAAGAGAGCAGAGGGGTTATTACCTTTTGATTGATCTCCAGCCTTGGTGAACTTTGCTTCATGTGTAAATAGTTGGCCCATGAGTGTTGTGAGATCAGGGGTATGCATGTCCATGTAGAGGTCCATTGCAGTGGTGAAACTTTCCCACTTATCATCTGCCTTGAGTCCATTTGTCACTTGCCTGACTATTTGCTCCTCTTCAATTTCCTCTCCAATGCTTGCTAGTTGGTCTGCCACATCTTTGATCTTTGTCACATAATCAGAGACTGATTGCTTGGGCTGCTTTCTAAGTGTTGTGAACTCTATCCATAATTGATTCTTCCTAGCCCTTGTGTTGGAAGAAAAGTAATTTGACAAGGTTTCCCAAGTCTCTTGGGAAGTCTTACAATTTCTTACATGAGGTAAAAGAAAGTCAGATATAGAGTTTAAGAGATAAGACCTTGCCAAAGCATCCTTTGCACACCAATGGTTAAGTCTTTCATGCTCATCCTTTGTAGGTAGTCCTCTAGTCTTGAATGAGGGCAACTCCTCATCTCCTGATATGTATCCAAATAGACTTCTCCCTTGTAGATAGGTCTTCATTCTCAATGACCAAGCTTGATAGTTGTTTCTGTCCAATTTGTCAATGAATGAAGGGAAACCATCACCCATGATTACCTTGTTTTGCTCTGATACCACTGTTGAGAGTGATGGATGGATGCACTCAGGAAATCAGTTGGTGCTGCAAAACCTGCTTCACACCTGCCCTCTTTTCTTTCCAGATATGCTTAGTACACAAGCTTAGCTTCCTAATGACATAAAGAAACCATATATGTACTTTGGAAGTGATTTGGGTAATGACCAAATCAAAACAGATAACTTGGTACTTCACAAATCAAGCAAAACCTTCTATTCTTGTAATGATACCTGCTCAAACTTTTACTCAGTGTGTCCAGCACACTTAAAATTGGGACAATTCCTTTTGGGAGTATTAATGTACCTTAGTAAGCTACCAATCACAAGTGGAATCACTTCAATTGATAAACTATGCACTGAGAAATAAGTTTAGCAAAATTATAATCACCCCCGACTTTTCAGGAACTCTGCAGACAAATACCAGTGTGCACCTCGACTTGATTTTCTCCCAAATGGCTGAATGGAATCCTTTGAAATTTTGTATGCTTGTAGTAGACTTTGAGCTGGTTCCAATGAGCTATAGAACTCTTGATTTGGTTCAGTAGATCCAGAGCAATGCCTCTTTGAAGTTGACAGACTTGGAGTAGGTGACTCAGACAAAAAACAGAGATGATGAATGTATACTTCTATTGATATATGTGTTTGTACAATCTCATTAGCTTGCCAAGCAGAGCTAAATGAGGTAGTGTGATGTTGGGTATAGAGTAGCCCTCACACACAATGAATTACAAAGAGATTTAGCCTCGGGGAGTGAGCTAGAATGACAGTACTACCCGCGACTTTTTGATTGTATCTTTTATAGAAGTTTTGAGATCATTTGAATTTGAAATTCAAACTTAGGTTCCCTTGAATCTCTCCTCTAAAAGTAGGGAGATATTCTCTCCATCTCAACATCCAAATTTCCACGACTAATGAAGTAGGTGGATGACTTTAAGTGGTTACAAACAAATGATAAGTCACTTAGACTTTTACAAGGGGTAAAGAAGTAAGAACATATAAGCATATGTTCACATGAACCTTGCTTTGAGTGAAGCTTTGATAAACCTTTATCCATGCTAGTCTTTAATGAGTCTAAGGGTTCAAGCCAATGTGTGTAGGCTTGTTTGCACCAACACATCTAACCCACCATCTATCCACCTACCTCAGACCATCCCACCACCCCCTAGAGTAGGATCAGTATTAGCTGACCCCACTCCTGAAGACATAGACATGATGCTTAAGGCTTATCAGGCCAGAATCCAAGAAAGGCCAAATGTGACGGATCATGACAAGTGCTACCCTAGAGCTGACCTAGAGATAGAAAGAACCAAGCTGTGTGCGAAAATGGTCGCGTTGGCTCAGACCATGTTTGAAGCCAGTCGCCTCTTCAACTACTCTGGCTCAGCTAAGACACAATTGCACTTGGATGGACTCCTGGAGAAGTTAGAGAGCATAATTGCAAGATCTGCCAAGGAAGAAAAAAATCAAGGAAGAGATGAGGCAAGTAAAAGAATAAGCCTTTCCCAACAGGAAGCTTTTGTGCCCAATTCCACTGAACCAGACACCTCCTCTTCTATGAATAGGTACACACCAGAATTCCTACGAGAGATTCAAGAAGACAAATGGGCTAAAGAAAGTGAAGTCCCTCCTCCCATTGAACTTGTGGATGACACACATGATCAATTCCCACAAGATATTCCTTCCATTTATGGAGAGCAGGAGAGTGCACAAAATCAAGAGAGGTTAGACTTCGAGTCTAACTCCCTACAGGAATTACCCCATTTCACAGGCCCATGGGAAGCCAAGTCTACTTGTATGAGAGCACCCACGGTCATGGTAAGAAACGAAGACTCAGTCATACCTAGGAATATGGATGTAGTGAAAAACACTAAGGTGCAGTGCAACCTCACGTTAGAAGAGCTAGTCAAAGTTAGGCCAGAATTATGGAAACATGTAGCTAACCAAGTGCCAGAAGTAGTGAAACCTCGTTCCCAAGTAGGTTCTCATAGAACGGTGCCAGAAATTCCTCTAGACAAGATAGGAGATATGAGTGAAGGTGAAGAAGGAAACACCTATCTTCCCATTACCCATCAGGGGTACACAACCAAGGCAATTCTCGACTCGGGTGCAGGAGCTGAATTGCTACCACCTCCTTATGGAAACGTTGGGGCAAGCCAGAACTCAGGCCCACGAGGATGAAATTGCAAATGGCTGATGGTCACATAGAAAGACCCTTAGGCTTGCTAGAAGGAATAACTCTCACTACTTGTGGTGTAGAGTTTGAGCACACATTTGCTATATGTGACTTTAGCAAAAATCATGTCTATGAGATGATTTTGGGAAGACCATTTATGCGACAATTGCAAGTGGTCCAATATTGGGGAACCAATTCCTTGTATTTGCAACACTTAGGTGTTACGACCAAAGCCAATCTCAAGGATTACTCTCATAGAGATGACCGCCTATTCAATGGAATCCCATCCATAGAGCCAAGGATGACACGGAGTCCGTGCACTCCATAGGATCAGGATCCTCATGGATGCATGAATACACTCACTTATGGATGTGTAAAGTAGTAGTAGAAGAAGAGAGGAGAGAAAAGGCCAGAGAGATAGGTGCAAAAGAAACCCATAGAACAATCCAAGACCCGGCCTATGCACCTGTAGTATTTGCTGATGAAGAGTTTGAACCTCACGGCTGGGCAGAAATTTTAGCAACAATGGATGTAGCCATCAATGAAGAACAATGGACACCCCACTATGACGAGGAAGGCTATGACATTTCAGTTTTCTCAATAGAGCCAATCATGGGAGATGCAGTTTTAGAAGAGTGCGAACCTAGCCCTGATGCATTTGAGGATGCAAGTGACTCTGATCTAGAGTCAATCATTATGGATCCACCTTTTGCATCAGATGAAGAATACTTCTATGGAGTAGAATTTCAACCCTAGAGACATGGAGAGCTTACAAATGATGTAAGATTAGCCACACAAGTGACCCCTAAGGATGAAGGAAAGAAAAGAAAGAAGAGAGAAGTCACACCAGAAGAGGAAGAATCCTTGTTTGAGGTCCCTGAAAACTTTAAAAAGTATGAGATAGACGATAGAAGAGTCATGGTAAGAATACCTAAACGCGAGGCACAATCAGGAGAGGCCTATGATAACAAAGAAACCACCAAGAAAATAGTGGTAGCCATGGAAGAAGGAGAAGAGAGGTGCACGTACATAGGACATGACCTGACGGAAGAAGAAGAGCGTGAATTGATAGCCTTGCTACGAGAATACAAAGATGTATTCGCTTGGAATTACAAGGACTTGAAGGGTGTTGACCCAGACATATGCTCACACACAATTCCCATGACTTCAGACGCGAAACCCTCTAAGCAAAAGCCATACACATATAATGATAATTATGCTGCTAAGATCAAAGAGGAGATAGATAGACTAGTAGAAGCTGGATTCATCTATGAAATTGAGCACACTGAGTGGGTATCCCCCATTGTAGTGGTGCCCAAGAAGAATGGAAAGCTACGAGTATGCATTAACTTGAAAAAGGTCAATGCAGCCACTATCCGAGATAATTATCCACTTCCTATCACGGAGCATCTACTAGAAAGGGTAGCAGGCAAGGAAGTGTACAGCTTCCTTGATGGATTTTCGGGCTACAATCAAGTAGTCACAGCTCCAGAAGATCAGCATAAGACAACTTTTGCCACGGAGTGGGGCATATTTGCTTTTCGGGTAATGCCATTCGGGCTTACCAATGCTCGTGCAACCTTCCAGAGGCTGATGTGTCACGTGTTTAAAGAGTTCTTGAGGAACAATTTGGAGGTCTATGTTGATGATCTCTGTGCTCATTCCAACATTAGACACACACATATACCTGAACTCACACAAATCTTTAACAAATGTAGAGAATATCAAGTTTGCCTGAACCCAGAAAAGTGTGTTTTCATGGTCAGGCAAGGCAAGATTCTAGGACACATAGTGTCAAAGAATGGCATATCCACCGATGAAGAGAAAGTAAGAGCCATAGCCGAGTTACCTAGGCCAAAGAATGTCAAGGAAGTACAAGCTTTCATGGGGCATTGTGGCTACTACCGACGCTTTATACACATGTACGCCATCATAGCAAAGCCTCTGTATGGTCTTTTGACTAACTTTGAGTGGACTAATGAATGTGAGGACTCCTTCAATGAGCTCAAAAGAAGATTGTGTTCAGCACCAATCTTGATCACACCAAATTGGAATAAGCCATTTCATGTTCACGTGGATGCATCCAATTATGCTATTGGATGTGTGCTTGCACAACCTACGGGTGAAGGTAATATGGATCTCCCAATTGCCTATGCTAGTAGACAGTTGAATGCAGCTGAACAAAATTATACCACCACTGAACGAGAGGGATTAGACATGGTATATGCAGTTAAAAAGTTTAGACACTATTTGCTTGCAAATAAGTTTATATTTTTTACTGATCATCAAGCACTGTTGTACTTGGTAAACAAGCCATGCAATACAGGTAGATTAGTAAGATGGTTTCTCTTGCTAATGGAATACGACTTTGAGGTTGTGGTAAGAAAAGGCAAGACTCACTTGAGAGCAGACCATCTCTCTAGGCTCACATCTGGAGAAGCCGCACAGGGAGTATCAGATGACCTTCCTGATGCTTACTTGTTTAATTTGGAAGTTGTACCTCAGTGGGCCAAGCCATTAGTTGACAGTCTTGACATACGGGCCTAATCACCCAGTCATAAACACTCAAGATAGAGAGGTAGTAAAAGCACAGAAGTACCATATCATGGCAGGAAGTATGTACAAACAGACAGATCAAGGGATATTGGCTTGTTGTGTGGAAGAGGATGAGCACGCAAAATGGTTGCAATTAGCACATGTAGGTGCATTAGAGCAACACTACTCGAAGCAAAGAACTTTGCAGTCACTTAGGAGATTTGGAGTGCATTGGCCTACTATGGAAGCTGATGTCCATAAGTTGTGCAAAGAATGCTCAATCTGTTGCACTAAACCACCTGTGGAACATGCCACTCTTTATCAAGTTTCCATAGTGCCAGATTGGAGTGAACCATTAGTAACCTTCCTTAGGACGAGAACATTCCCTCAAGATATGACACTGGCCAGACAAAGAAGTCTAGAACAAGAAGCCCTAGATTACTCACTCATTGGTGATAATCTATACAAGCGTGGTAAAGATGGTTACCTGAGATTATGTGTCCATGAGAGTGAATATCTCAAGATCTTGGAAACTGCTCACCAAGGTGTAGCAGGAGGACACTTTGGACCAGATCGGGTGATCAAGGCAATCCTATTTGCAGGATTATGGTGGCCGACCCTTCACATGGATGCACATACCTATGTGAAACGGTGTGACATTTGTCAGCGAACTCAGTATCCTATACGCAAAGATGAGATGCCTGTAAAACCTATGATGGGTGGACGTGCATTCTCTAAGTGGGGGATAGACTTTGTAGGTCCTATTAATCCCCCAGCCAAGGGTTCACATGCTGAATATATCATTGTGGCCACAGACTATTTAACCAAGTGGGTAGAAGTGAAAGCTACCACAAAGAACGATGCTCAAACGACAGCTAAGTTCTTATTTGAGAATGTATTCACAAGATACGGGCTACCTATAGAGCTAGTTAGTGATAGAGGGACTCACTTCTTGAATGAAGTTATTGAAAATCTTCTCCAAGAATTCTTGGTAGTACATAAGAAGTCTGCCCCCTATCACCCACAAGCTAATGGCCAGGCTGAGAGCACAAATAAGATCCTATGCAATGTGTTGACTAAATTGGTAAATAATAAACGCTCTGATTGGGACAAACAGCTACACCATGCTGTTTGGGCATACCGAGTGGCCTATAAAACGGTACTCGAAGCCACACCCTTTCAGATGGTATTTGGCCAAAATGCGGTGCTACCTCTGGACTTCTTGATTCCCACATTGAGAGTAGCACAAGAGCATGAGTGGACGGGCCATGAACTCTCTTCAAGAATTTTTGACCTCGAATGATTAGGTGAAACAAGACTAAGAGCTGCAGCAGGAATATATGCAGCTAAGAAAAGGCAGAAGGCGTACTTTGATGCCCATGTGAAGGATAAAGGATTGAAAGCAGGGGACCTAGTGTTAGTCTACACTTTGAAGCAACATGCAAGAAAACTGGAGAAGAGAGGCTATGGACCTATGATCATAAATAGGATCTTGACTAGTGGAGCAGTCCAATTAGCCACACTCGAAGGTGATATTCTCCCTAGCTACATAAGCGGATGCAGAGTCAAGTTATAGCAAGAACCTCTCACTGAGGAAATGCTCAATCGACTCAACACTGCCCAGAAACGTAAAGAAGAGGAAAAACGAGTTCGAGAAGAAGCATAGGCAGAAGCCTTGGAATGCATATGAAAAATGAAGATGAGAAGACAAGGACGAGATCAGCCAAGGATAGATGACTATGCAAACCCAGGATATCATATGGCTATGTGTGAAGTCTCAAGTGTAAGCCCCCATAGAATAGTTGACCGACGTCCTTTTGTAACCTTGGAGATAGGACAAGGGAAGAGTGCAAGGACTGCACGGGCCTTGATTGACTCAGGAGCAGCCACTAGTGCCGTTAAACTTTCTTACTGTCGAGAGTTGAAATTAAAAGTCAACCCTATAGAGGCATATCTCATAGGATTGGGAGGCGTGGAAACCCCTTGCATGGGCGAGGTGGAACTTCCCCTCTACATTCAAGATGTTCTAATGACAATTAAAGTACTAGTGTGTCAAGATGAGGACCTCACTGAACCTCTTGTCTTGGGTCAAAACTGGATCTATGATCATGTAGTCAACCTAAACCTAAGGAGTGGACTTCTTCAGGTATGGGTAAATCAGAGTCGAATTACAGTTGAGTTAGATAATGGAGCACTCAAGGAACTAGGAAAGGCACAGAATCCTGGTCCTTCCAGAGGTACACATGAAGTTGACAATGCTATTCTTGTCCAAAGCTATGTGATGCAAAGGAATGATGATCTCAATAAAGAAGTCAGGGACTCAACGGAACTCCCTTCTTTTCCAAAGGCCAGAGGGAGGTAGCAACCAAAGGAAGATCAATTACTGAAGACTACCTATGCTGGAAGCCAAAGGGACATGCGAAGCAGGATGTCTCAGCCATTGAAACAAGTGTGGGTGCGGAAAGGCGAGCGTCCTGTTGCGGTCAAGCCACAACAACTATCTCAACTTCCTATTAGTAATCAACGACATGATACTAATAAGAGGACTCCCAAAAATTCTTTTGTGAAAGTGAAATCTATCTGGGTGCCCAAGAAGTCGATGAAGGCTGGCCCACAATCAAGACAAATTTGGGTGCCTAAGGCTTGCTTACGGGCTCAACTAGTCACACACAAATCACACCATACACGACAGGGTTCACTCACTCAAAGAGCCGATGCCCACTCTCATTCAACACACACAAATGCACATTTACACATGAGCACGGGCAGAATCACTTGCAAATGGGCCCCTATACAACCTCATTTCCAAGCAGACACCCTCATAAAGCCCTCCAGAGTCTTCACAAAACCAAAACATAAAGTCATTCATTGTGTTTGGCAGCTTAAAACTTGTAATAAACCCCCCGACCCCCATTTGTAAATTCATCTCCGCTTGCTAACTACATCACTCATACACTGCATCTTTCCATCTAGCTCTTAGGACTATCCATTCATTAACTACACACACAGTCATCGTGCACTCACTGACCCACCGACCCATTACTCACCTCATGATAATGTTGTAACGGGGACAAAAATTTTTCTATCTTGCCCATTACAATGTTAACGCATGATTCTATATTACCACAAAACCAGCAAGCAAGCAATAACATGGCAGAAGCAGGAGGCACCAGTTCCCAAGCAGGGTCTAGCGCACAGATTGTGGACATTGAAACCCTCCTCCTTGAACCACCACTCACCGAGAGGCCTCAAGAACTTCAAGTGGTGCATGTGCTCCCTATTCAGGACCCTCCTCAGGGACACACTTCTCAAGTGGGGAAACATGATCATTGGTTTAGTGATGTCGCAGGGCCATTGGGTGATGGCACCTACTTCTGGGAAGCAAAAATTGTGTTCAATGGCAAATGGGGATGCTACCATTTCTTCACTCGCGAATTTGAGAACTATCAGAATGCAGAAGTAATGCGATCGGTATGCACCAAAGCGGGCTTGGATAGCTATTTCAGGGCACATTTGCCTAAGCCAGATTTCCTACGCTGCTCCTATTTGATCAATACCATCACTCCTAGCAGGGCCAAGGGAGCCGATAGCACTTTTGTGCTACCCTCATTGTTGCCAGGTCACGAACTCAAGAGATTCAAACTGACCCTCAATTTGGTACGGGAAGCATTGAACATGCAAGGCATGCATATTCCCACTGAGAAAGAAACAATGGTTCCAGGCAGGATGAAGCATGAGGATCTCAACAAATTGAAGGACATGGTAGCAATGACACCTACCATTGCTCTCCACCTACGAACGATCATGCAGCATTTTGCTTTTCCCGCCCAAGAACGCTTCACTATGCCACCAAAAAAGATATGGTTCAGCTTGTACTTGGCGGAGACTGAGAATCTCACCATCAATATACCACACTGGATCATCAATCAAATACACCTAGCCCATCAACGGTGGAATAAGAAACAGAGAAATGTACTTCATGGATGCTGTGCTCTCACAAGAATAATTTACAGGTGCTTAGCGTACAACGTGCCCATTCAAAGAGCACTAGTATGGTCTTGGGCCCAAGAGTTCCAAAGAGGGCTATCAACGGCGGGTCCTCCATCGAAGAAGATGAGAGGGGGAGTTCAATTACCATGTGCCCAAGCAAGGGGAGCCACCACCACACCAGAGGTGACCCCTCCACAAACGCGACGTGTCCGACCATTTACCATTCGCCTCCCCAGACCAAGTGCTGAAGGACCCAATTTGGTGTTCCCTCCGATTCCATCGGACTTGGAGTTCCCACAAGGTTACACCCTTGCTGATTTGACAGATGAAGAAATTGCCCGTTTGATCAATGAGTCTAACCTGGAGACAGAAGCAGAGTAGACCCAAGGACAACAACCCACTACTACAATTTCAGCCCCAACCCAACCAGGAGTAGTAGAAGTAGAAGAGGATGAAGAAGAGACAGAAGAAGAGAAAGCAAACGAGGAGTATGATCAAGAATATGACGAACTTTCAGAACTAGCAAGTGCCCCGGCATACTCGGCCCAAATAAAAAGATTATATGAAACCATGAAGTGGGTCCAAGAACAACACAAACTGTCGCTCGAGACAGGAAAGATGATCATGAGCCAAATGTTAGCCGAGGAAGGTGTGGATGACATGTTTATCGAATCAATGAACCTGCACGCTGACGCAGTAGGTTTAGATGAGGCTGTTCATGCAGCCATGGCTTATATTCATCGATTTGAGAAACGAGTGCCTACCCGTCCCATGCGATCTGGCAAACAAATCCACATCAATGTATCAGAACCAGGAGGTAACACACAAACAGAAGAACATCAGGCGGAATCACTCTCACCACCCACCTCACCTCTCACTACACAAGTCACCTCACCACCTGGCACTACCACGCCTATTTCTACCATTACCACAGTCGTCATGGGAATTCCTCTCTCTCTCGGCATCCAATTTGGAGGAGTTACCATGCCCACTTTCACAACACTCTTCACAAATATCACATCCACCCCACCCACTGTTACCATCTACACAGTCACACACACGTTCGACACAATGGAAACATCACCAGCCACATCACCACTCCCTCCCCCCACGCAGCCTCAATCTCCCATACCCCCTCCACCTACCTCACCACTTGACTCCACAGCATTCACAACTCCCTTACCCTTCCCCATTCCCCCTGCATCTTCATCTTTCCTTGCATCGTTTAATGTACATCAATGCGTGTATCAACTTCAGAGTGAGTATCAGGCTCTCGAAGACCGTCATCATCAACTGACTACGAATCATCAACAACTACAGAGATTGCTTACAATTATAGAAGAAGAAAATGCAGACCTCAATCAATGTTACACCACACTCGAGCAAGCTCATCAAACCCTCCTAGAGACACCCCAACCATCACAAGCGCCAGGTGTCAAACAACTCGAAGCTTTATTGGAAGTCTACCAAACAGATAATCTGAGAGTCCGATGAAATTTGACTCTGCTCAGAAAATACATGGCTACAGCCCTTGAAGAAAACAAGTGTCTGCAGAAGCAAAATGAAGAAAACTTGGAAGCTGCCATGGAAGGCTCTCCCCACGAAATCGACCCAGAACAATTCAAAGCAGTCACCTCAGAAACAATGAAAACAATCTTGGAAAGCTATGCCGATCTATTAGAAGCACATGACGATTTGGAAAAGGAACGGGATGCGCTACGCCGCCAGCTCAAGGAACAGGAGACACAACCCAAAGTCATAGAAACAACCACGATTTCAGAGGAAGTAAAGGCATTAACAGAGTAGGTGGCAGACTTGCAGAAGAAGTTACTAGAATATGAAAGACAGCCCTCTCCAGTTGTAGAACCAGAGCTAGATGAATTGGTACCCATTGAGGTGGACGAAACATATGAGGAACCATATGTTCCTATGCCTATGCAAGGAGGTCAGCAAACCTCAGAAGGAATGGACACCTTGGAAGTCGAAGTACCAGAATGGCTCCAGACTCTCGAAAAGACAGCGAAAACCCATGAAGACCGAGTGGCAATCCAAATCCAATCAATGGCCAAATTAGAAGACACCATCATAAAGTCAGAATATTTCCGCAGTATGTGAGCACTACCCCCTCAATAAAGGTAGTATATGCCTGGCATGCAAGAATAAAATACCTCCCAGCATGCTTCAAGCAGACCTTCGAGGAGATGTTCATCACACGGTTCTAGGAATATCACTCGGAAATATTTGTACCCAAGCCCTCACATCTCCTCCAACTATTCGCTGTGGAGAGAACCATCTACTCAGATCAATTGTGGGTGCCCCATCCAGACGTCCCTGGTCCAGTAGATTGGGATGCATTGTTAACAGACCTAGCACGGGGGCTACGATTAGAAGAACACCACCTCGCTTTCGATGTTGTTCAATATTATGTCCAACGCACAGCTAGACAAGGGTCTGTCAGAGATGACCGACGCAAGAGAGGGGGGGGGTGTTGGCAGTAGTCAAGGAACTGAAGGATTCACAAGACAAGGAAGCCTACGAAGGGAGTCGGAGCGAAGAGAAAGCACAAGCAGACACAGTACTCAAAGAAGATCTGGCAAGTAGTCCATTTAAATTTTTCAGGCATCAAAGAGTTGGGCACACAAGGAGAAGGAGCAAGTAGGGAGCTCCAGGAAATGTATGTCAAAATGTTAGAAGAAATCCCTACAAAAATAGTGATTTTCATAACTAATTACCATTATAAATACCATTTCATATTTTTGTAGCTCCATTTTGTGCAAGCCAAGGAGTCCTTGAGCTTGAGGAGCTTAAGAAGTACCTACCTATCAGTTTTCACATTTTT
>CM035425.1:16199466-16219466 GCA_020310875.1 Ceratopteris richardii | reverse complement strand
CTATCTATCTATCTATCTATCTATCTATCTATCTATCTATCTATCTATCTATCAATCTATCTATCAATCTATCTATCTGTCTGTCTGTTTTTCTCTCTATCTATCTATCTGTCTATCTATCGATCTGTCTATCTATCTATCTATCTGTATATCTATCTATCTATCTATCTATCTATCTATCTATCTATCTATCTATCTATCTATCTATCTATCAATCTATCTGTCTGTCTGTTTTTCTCTCTATCTATCTATCTGTCTATCTATCGATCTGTCTATCTATCTATCTATCTGTATATCTATCTATCTATCTATCTATCTATCTATCTATCTATCTATCTATCTATCTATCTATATATCTATCTATCTATCTATCTATCTATCTATCTATCTATCTATCTATCTATCTATCTATCTATCTGTCTGTCTGTCTATCTATCTATCTATCTATCTATCTATGTATCTATCTATCTAATTATCTATCTATCTATCTATCTATATATATATATATATATATATATATATATATATATATATATATATATATATATATATATATATATATATATATATATATATATATATATATATATATATATATATATATATATATATATATATATATATATATATATATATATATATATATATATATATATATATATATGTTGGAGTTAGATGTCTGCGGAAGCACGCGAACAGCACAAGGAAGAAGAAGAAGCTTGGAGCACAACACACAAGACTGAATGTATTACTAGAGAATGTACAAAGATAAGTAGCCCATTAGGGCAATAGGCGTATATACAAGCCAGGGGAAAAAAACCTTCTAAAGAGGGAAAAAAGTGCCCCTGCGGTCCTAGAGTGTTCACACACATCACTACCTAAATATATCATCAAATTCCCCCTGGGAGTGATGCGGTGAACAAGGAGCTGGCACTCATGTATAAGGAAGTGCCGAGCTATGTGGAAATCACTCCACAAAAGGAAGTAAGCCCAAAGCTTTGCGGAAAGCTTCAAACTTCTCCCTAGGCAGAGCCTCAATGTTCTCCTGCGTGGGCACATATGCCAAGCTTATCTCCCCAGCAGAGAACCTCTCCCTGACATAGTGATAATGCACCTCAATGTGCTTAGTACGATCATGGAATACAGGGTTCCTCGCAACTGCCAATGCGCTCTGACTGTCAGTGAAGATGGTGGTGGCAGAAGACTGGCCAACACCCAAATCAGCCATAAGGCGTCTGAGCCACACACACTCAATAGTCACTGTGAAAGCTGCCCTATACTCAGCCTCACAACTGGAAGTGGCCACAGTAGGCTGCTTCTTGCTCAACCAAGATATACATGAGCTACCAAGCATGAAGCAAAAACCACTGGTGGACACACGAGTGTCATAGCAACCAGCCCAATCTGAGTCAGAAAAAGCATGCAAATCTGGCGGTAGTGATCCCCCCTTGGGATAAAACAACCCAAGTAGCCGAGTACCTCTCAAGTAGCGAAAGATGCGCTTAACCGCTTTCCAATGCGTGACTCCTGGGCAATGCATAAACCTGCTCATCTGTGAGACAGCAAACTGAATATCTGGCCGAGTAATGCATAAGTAAATCAAGCATCCAACAGCCTGCTGATAGAGAACAGCATCAAATGCATCTCCAGCATCATGAAGACTCAATCGTAAACCTGTCTCCATAGGAGTGGCAATAGGCTTACAGTCTTCAAGGCCAAAACGCTGCAATAATGTGTCAATATATTTCGTTTGACACAAAGCCATTCCACCATCAACTTGCATAAACTGAATGCCCAAATAGTGATGCAAATGCCCCAAATCAGACATCTCAAATGAGGCATGCAAATCAGCCTTGAAATCAGCAATATGCTTCTCAAGAGGACCAGTGAGCAGCATGTCGTCTACATAGACAACAATGATCAAAAGCACATCATTAGCACGCTTAACATATAAGGTGCTTTCAGTTGGACTGTTCTCAAAACCATGTGCAATCAGATAGGCATGTATTTTCTCATACCAAGCACGTGGTGCTTGCTTTAAACCATATAACGCCTTCTTTAACCTACACACCTGGTTTTCATGCCCTTTCTGCACAAAGCCACGGGGCTGAAAAACATACACTTCTTCATGCAAGTCACCATTCAGAAATGTTGTTTTAATGTCCAACTGATGTACATTCCAACCATGATGGGCTGCAAGTGCACAAATGCTCCGAACAATAGTCATACGGCATGTAGGTGCAAAGGTCTCATCAAAATCAATGCCTCTTTCCTGCGCATAACCCTTTGCAACAAGCCTAGCCTTATACCTATCAACTGTACCATCAAGTTTACGCTTCAGCTTGTATACCCACTTAGTGCCAATGGCCTTCTTGCCAGGAGGCAAGTCACATAAAGACCATGTACCATTCTTCATTATAGCATCATATTCAGATTGCATAGCAGCCATCCAATTTTTTGAATTTTGTGCTTCATCAAAAGAAACAGGCTCATTCTCATCACAGAGACTAGATGCAGCCATAGCATAGCAATCTGATGCAAAGGAGGTACTATGAGAGCCTGAACGAGTACGATATGACGAAGGTGCATCTAATTTGCTATCACGCAAAGTCTGCACCAGCCATTTTGGCATAGTTTTTGCCTGTTCAATATCAGCTCTCTCATCAACAAGTGCATCATGTAAATCTGCATCAGAAATGGAATGATCTACATCATCATATGAAACCTGCAAAGGCTGAGAAGTTGCCTCATTAGGACCAGCGCTAGCCTGTCCACCTGTAAAAAGAGGCATGAAAGTATCATACATGTCTTTGGAGCTAACAAATGTCTCCTTAGTACATGAAAGCAATGGCTGAATAGCATCTTCCACAAAGACAACATCATGGCTAACCAGAATGCGTTTAGTCTGTGGATGATACAGACGATAGCCTTTACTTTCAGAACTGTACCCAACAAAAATACATTTTACTGCCTTATCATCCAATTTTCTGCGATGTTGTTCAGGCACTAATGCATATGCCAAACAACCAAAAACACGCAGATGAGCAACAGATGGCTTGCGGTCATGCCAAGCCTCATATGGAGTGATAGACTGCAATGCTTTGGTGGGACACCTGTTCAGTACATATGCTGCACACATGACAGCCTCAAGCCAGAAACTATGTGGTAAAGCCTGACTTTTGACCATGCACCTCGCCATCTCCATGAGTGACCTATTCTTTTGTTCAGCAACTCCATTCTGTTGAGGTGTATACGGCACTGTACACTGGTGTTTTATCCCACGTTCAGCCAGAAATGCATTAAAATCTGAAGACATATATTCCCCCCCTCGATCAGAACGGAGGGTGCCCATTTTACATGCTGACAGATTTTCAGCCAAAACCAAAAACTGTTTGAAGCACATGAACACTTTGGACTTTGCTTTGAGTGGATATACCCATGCATGCCTGGAAAAATCATCAATGAAAGTCACGAAGTAAAGGTAATTTCCAAAAGAGGGTGTCTGCATAGGACCACAGACATCACTATGTACAAGCTGCAATTTCTGCATAGCCTGAACTGAACCATCTTTTGGAAAGGAAGAACGCTGCATTTTGCCCAAAATACAGCCTTCACAAAACATGTTTTCTAGGTGCCTCAAGTTTGGGCAAAGAGGACACCATTTCAGATTTCTGCAGGCATAACAAACTAGCAAAATTCAGATGACCAAAGCGTGCATGCCAAAGCTTTGCATCTGACATAGCCTGAGAATCATGAACTGCACATGCCGAATCATTCACAGATCTTTCATAGTCTATGAGCTTATACAGCCCACGACATAAAATGCCAGAAGAAATAATCACATCGCCATTTGAGAGATCATGGACTATACACCTGTCATCAACGAATTTCACAACCAAGCCAATCTTGGCTAATGCAGAAACTGATAACAGGTTCTTTTTGATCCCTCGCACAAATAAAGCATCTGACAAAGTGAAAGAACTACCATCAGCAGTAGTCAGAATGATCTTACCAACTCCCATAACAGGATAAGAGGAGTTATTGGCGCATGTGATAGTATTCCCTGTAGGGGCAGGCTCGAGTGAAGAGAAGAAACTGTGCTGCGAGGTAATATGTTTGGTCGCCCCACTGTCAAAGTACCAAACATCTGAGTCTACTGCAGACATGCACTGATCATGAGAAGATGGGTCAAAACTGCAGACAGTAGTAAACGCCCATTCTTCTTCCTGCACAAGATTTGCAGACTCTGTTTTTGGTGTAGAGGCCTCTGCAACAACCATTCCAGCCTCTTTCTTCTTTGCCTCTTTAGCAGCCAGTTTTGGATAGTTCTTTATAATATGATCATTTCCTTTACAATACTTGCAGAACAATTTCTGCTTTTCTGATTTCTTCTCATCTTTATCCTGGTTCTTCGATTGTGCAGCATTTGCAGATTTCTGCTTACTAGTAGAAGAGCTCCATTTTCCTTTGCCCTTCTGACTAGCCAGGAAAGCTTGATCTGCAACACGCATAATGGACCTGTTCTGCCTGGACTGATCTTCCTGCAACAGAACAGAGACTAATTCCTCAAATGACAAGGCATTCGGATTGCCTTTCATCATCAATCAAAGAGTAGAGGCAAAACTCTGATATGAATCAGGAAGGCCATTCAGAACGGTCTGCACAAGTGAGCTATCTGGTATAACCTCATCAGCAGAAATCAATTGTTCCTTCAGGTCTTTGATCTTTGTAAGAAAACTGTCCATCGAATCACCTTCATTCATGTGCTCACTCTCCAACTGTTTTCGGAGGTAAGCAACACGAGCCTCATTCCTAGCCTGGTACAAAGTGGTAAGTGTATCCCAAGCATCCTTTGCTGTTCTGCAAGAGCGAATGTGAGGAATAATGGCACGTTTGACAGACAAAGTTATCAATGCATGTGCCTGGGCATCTCTACCATCCCAACGAATCTGCTCTGCAGTAGGTGCAACAGAAATAGCAGCACGAATAGGAATCTGCGGAATATCATCTTCGACACCATCTTCATCAGCTCCAACACCTGTATTTGCAGTACCTGTCGTTACAGGTGTAACAGGACGTCTTTCAACACTCTGCACAATGTTCCACAATCCTTTTGCAACCAGTACATGTCGCATCATATAAGCCCATAATGGGTAGTTGGTACCATCCAACTTATCCTCAACAGCCAACATACGGAATACATCACTGCTTTCAGCCATGGCCGGTGACTAAAATACCTTGATGCAGAAAATTAACTGTATCTCAAAAAGTTGAACAGAACTGCCCAGACGAGTTCTGCTAGACCTGTAGCAGACTTCGAGACGCTTAAACTGGCGAACAGAAACTAGTATATACCTTTGGTACAAAAGGACGAAATAGCCTGCACAAACACTGCGATAGTGCGTTCGGAGGCCGAAACGAGCTCAGATCACAATTTCGGCACCACACAGCAAAGCTGTTTTGATCTCGAAAACACCCTGAGTATGCTCACCAAATTTTGTGCGAATCTGAGACTGCAAATGGAGGAGTGTTGACGGCGCCCTAGAAGAAGCAACGACCTGCTCTGATACCAATTGTTGGAGTTAGACGTCTGCGGAAGCACGCGAACAACACAAGGAAGAAGAAGAAGCTTGGAGCAACACACACAAGACTGAATGTATTACTAGAGAATGTACAAAGATAAGTAGCCCATTAGGGCAATAGGCATATATACAAGCCGGGGGAAAAAAACCTCCTAAAGAGGGAAAAAAGTGCCCCGGCGGTCCTAGAGTGTTCACACACATCACTACCTAAATATATCAACAATATATATATATATATATATATATATATATCATGCAAACAGACTTTGGATGATAAGCTCCATATCAACATGCAAACATTCATGAGTATGCAACAATTAGAAAGGTATTTGGAAGATCTCTACAATCTTGTGAAGTTCATGCATTTTGCAAAGAAGAAAAAAAGCATATCAAAATATGGATAGATGGATACGTTTATCCATGATCCACAAACTAGAAGGTATCGAGCTTTTCATAATCTTCATGATCTGATTAGATTTTTAGGAGATGGTGATGACCATTTACATGGATATTGCTCAAGGATCTGGGAGTTTTCAAAGAAATATTTGCAATACATAAACAATCTATAAAATATATTAGATCATAGGTATTTACATCAAAAGGATCGAAGAAAATTCTTTGTATTTGTCTTTTAAGTTGGAAGTTTTTAAAGGAATGAAAGAAACTCCTATAGGATTGAGAATGCATTCAAAACAAATAAAGCCTTTTTAAGATTTGACAACAAAATATAGTGAGAAGAAAAAGAGAATGATAATTTTAAGAGATCATGTAACAAATGTGCTAGGTTTAAACATGATGAGAAATTTTGAGCACATACATTTTTGTTAAGAAATTATGTGTGAGCATGATGTTTTAAAACTATTGAAACTTAAAATGCATGCTTAAGACAGTTTATTTTTCAAATACTCATGAAATAAATGAAGTTGTTGTTAAAAGCATATCAAATTTAGGAGGTTTGTGATGGTGTTGGAGTGAGTAGAAAGGGTTATAGAGAAATTTCAAAATTTTGGTGTGAATTTCTTAAATTCAATAAAGTAAAAAGCTTTGGATTGTCTAGACCTCATCATGTAAGAAAGTATCAGCTCTGCTTGAATAAGAAAAGCAAGAAAATTCTTCAGCAACAATGATGGAAACAACTAAATGCAATGTGGAATTTTTGGAAACAGTTCTATGAGGTTAGAACAAATGTATAAAGCAATCCAAAAATAGCAAAGAAAATAATAGAGGAATGGGTTAGACAAGATAAACTTTTGAAGATCATGAGGCAACAAGTAACTTTCGATATGTATGTAACTTAATTGAGAAGGACAATCATAGAGCTTGTAGACACCATCATAGACGCTTGGAGTGTCAAAGACATAACTTACTACTTGGTGAGTTTCAAAGAGATTATTTATTCCACTATTAGTTTTTTAAATAAACATCTCATGATCTTTACCTTTATGTTTCTACAGCTTTTTGTTGCATGATCCACTCTTTCCAGAAAAGGAAACACTTGCCACATGGAACACTCAAGGCATGGAAATGTCTCATAATCAAGCAAGAACAAGCTTCTTTGGATGCACAAGAAAAGGATGAGGAGTCACAAAAATTAATCCACTCAAAGAGATTTTTTATTGGTTATTTAGAAGAAAAATACAAAGGATTAGATGCTAGATATTATCAAGAGACAAACTATACACATATGTCATTAAAAATATCCTTGAAAGGAGAAAACTCCTTTTGTGGATAGAAGGATTAAATACAAAAAGAATGGAATTTCATTCCAATGTGAAGCTACAAGGGTAAACATTGCATCAAAAAGTATTTGGAATACCTTTTAGTATTCTTGTAGCCAAAAAATATATATATGGATGTATTTACAATTTTTGAAAGCATGAAATTGGTGAAAGGAAATGCCACTATTCTTCGTTTAGTCTTTTGAATGAACTTGACTTTGGCAAATATCCTATGTATCTAAGATATTCTTTCCTCTTATAGCCAGCAATACTTTCTACATCTGAGAGCATTGCAAGTAGTGCATAGCTAGAATAGCAAAGGAAATAACTAGCTCTAGAAGCATTTAACCATGGGGCATAGCCAAATATCCTGAATGCTATTGTTCTCTCAAGAAGTAACACCTGACATGTATTAAATGGAAATGATGAGTAGCCCATATATTTAGATAGAACAATACAAAATTAGGGTCGTCATTGTAAAGCTTATGTAGAACACATAATAAATCTAGATTCAATTCTAGAAGATAGTGATTAACTAAATGTATATCCACTTTTGCTTTTCCTTTATTCTATAAAGCTTTCCTTGTGCCCTTCCCTCTTCTTAGAAAATTGTCTTCATTTAATATAGATAACTGCAAAAATAGCAATAAAGAAAGATCAGTATGTATTGCCGAAAATGAATCATGATGTAAAAAAATTATAAAACATAAAAGACCCAAAAAATGATATGATTTGGGGGACACAACCAATTCAAGCAATAAGCAATATCGAAAGATCTTGGAAGATCCTAATTGCTTGAATCAGTCACGCCTCAAAATCTCAAGAAACAATACATATTTAGTCTATTTATATAACAATATCCTATGAATGATGAGGGATAAGTAAGTGTTGATATATTTAGGTAGTGATGTGTGTGACCACACTAGGACCGCCGGGGCACTTTTTTCCCTCTTTAGGAGGTTTTTTTCCCGCGGCTTGTATATATGCTTATTGCCCTAACGGGCTACTTATCTTTGTACATTCTAGTGGTAATACATTTAGTATTGTGTGTTCTACTCCAAGCTTCTTCTTCTTCCTTGTGCTAATCATGTGCTTCCATGGACGTCTAACTCCAACAATTGGTATCAGAGCAGGTCACCGCTTCATCTAGGGTGTTGTCTACACCTCTCTGATTGCAGTCTTAGAATCGCACAAAATTTGGTAAGCATACTCAAGGTGTTTCAAAGATAAAAACAGCTTTGATGTGTGGTGCAAAAATCACCATCTGAGCTCGTTTCGACCTCTGAATGCACTATTGTAGTGCTTGTGTAGGCCATTTCATATTTTTGTGCCAAAGTTATATACCAGTTTTGGTTCACCAATATAAGTGTCTCAAAGTCTGCCACAGGCTTAGCAAAATTTGTCTCGATAGTTCTGTTCAACTTTTTGAGATACATTCATTTTCTGCATCAAGGTATTTTAGTCACCGGCCATGGCTGAAAGCAGTGATGTATTCCATATGTTGCTTGTTGAGGATTATTTGGATGATACCAACTACCCAATATGGGCTTATATGATGTGTCATGTATTGGTCGCAAAAGGACTATGGAATATTGTGCAGGGTGTTGAAAGACGTCCTGTTACACCTACGAACACAAGTACTACAAATACAGGTGTTGGAGCTGATGGAGATGGTGTCAAAGATGATGATATTCTATAGATTCCTGTTTGTGCTGTTGTTTCTGTTGCACCTACTGTAGAGCAAATTCATTGGGATGGCAGAGATGCTCAGGCACATGCATTGATAGCTTTGTCTATCAAACGTGTCATTATTCTTCACATTCGCTCTTGTAGAATAGCTACGGATGCTTGGGATACACTTACCACATTGTACCAAGCTAGGAATGAGGCTCTTGTTGCTTACATCTAAAAACAATTGGAGAGTGAGCACATGAATGAAGGTGATTCTATGGACAGTTTTCTCACAAAGATCAAGGATTTGAAAGAACAGTTGATTTTTGCTCATGAAGTTATACCAGATAGTTCACTTGTGTAGACCGTTCTGAATGTTCTTGCTGACTCATATCAGAGTTTTGCTTCTACTCTTCATTTGATGATGAAAGGCAATCCAAATGCCTTGTCATTTGAGGAGTTAGTCTCTATTATGTTGCAGGAAGACCAATCTAGGTAGAATAGGTCTATTATGCGTGTTGCAGATCAAGCTTTCCTAGCTAGTCAGAAGGGCAAAGGTAAATGGACCTCTTCTACTAGAAAGCAAAAATCTACAAATGCTACACATTCGAAGAAGGAAGACAAAGATGAGAAGAAATCAGAAAAGTAGAAATTTTTCTGCAAATACTGTAAAGCAAATGATCATGTCATCAAGAGCTATCCAAAACTGGCTGCTAAAGAGGCAAAAGAAGAAAGAGGTCAGAATGGTTGTTGCAGAGGCCCACCAAAAATAGAGCCTGCTAATCTTGTGCAAGAAGAAGAATGGGTGGTTACTACTATTTGCAGTTTTGACCCATCTTCTCATGAGCAGTGCATGTCTGCAGTAGACTTAGATGTTTGGTACTTTGATAGTGGGGCGACCAAACATATTACCTCGCAGTGCAGTTTCTTCTCTTCACTCAAGCTTGCCCCTATAGGGAATAATGTTACATGCACCAACAACTCCTCCTATCTTGTTATGGGAGTTGGTAAGATCATTTTGACTACTCGTGATGGTAGTTCTTTCACTTTGTTAAATGCTTTGTTTGTGCCTGGGATCAAGAAAAATCTATTATCAGTTTTTGCATTAGCCAAGATTGGCGTGGTTGTGAAATTTGTTGATGACAGATGTATAGTTCATGATCTGTCAAATGGTGACATCATTATTGCTTTTGGCATTTTATGTCGTGGGTTGTATAATCTCATAGAATATGAAAGATCTGTACATGATTTGGCATGTGCAGTACATGATTCTCAGGCTATGTCAAATGCAAAGCTTTGGCATGCACGCTTTGGTCATCTGAATTTTGCTAGTTTGCTAAGCCTTTAGAAATCTGAAATGGTGTCCTCCTTGCCCAAACTTGAGGCACCTAGAAAACATGTTTGTGAAGGCTGTATTTTGGGCAAAATGCAGCGTTCCTCATTTCCAAAAGATGGTTCAATTCCGGCTACTCAAAAATTACAGCGTGCACATAGTAATGTCTGTGGTCCTATGCACACACCTTCTTTTGGGAACTATCTTTACTTCGTGACTTTCATCGATGATTTTTCCAGGCATGCATGGGTATATCCATTGAAGGCAAAGTCAGAAGTGTTTATGTGCTTCAAACAGTTTCTAGTTTTGGCTGAAAATTTGTCAGCATGTAAAATGGGCACCCTCTGTTCTGATCAAGGGGGGGGGATATATGTCTTCTGACTTTAATGCATTTCTGGCTGAACATGGGATAAAACATCAGTGTACAGTGTCGTATACACCTCAATAGAATGGAGTTCCTGAATGAAAGAACAGGTCACTCATGGAGATGGCGAGCTGTATGGTCAAGAGTCAGGCTTTACCACATAGTTTCTTGCTTGAGGCTATTATGTGTGCAGCATATGACATGGGCCAAAGAGAGCTTGACATATGGCAATCCCAAATTTATGATGGTCAAATGGCATTGGCCAATGAAAAGATGCCACATAGCAATGTACATTGGAATTCTCAACAATCAAATGACATGTGTCAATCAGAGGGTACCATGTGGCACCAATGGTCAAGACAACCCAGAGACCCTATATAAGCTTATCACTTCATTTGTGCCAAGTTTTTATGATTTGGCTTTTGTCTCTTAGTTCTCATAGTTTTGTTTTGCAATCCTTCTTCAAGCCTCTTCTGTAAGAAACAATCATCCCTTGTTGAAGTCTCTTGGTGTGCAAGTTACTATATGGGTTTTGAAGTTATTCACTCATGTTTTTTGAAATATGACACTTCTTTTGGACACAACTGATTCAAGCAATTAGGTTCATCAAAGAAGCTTGGATGGCCCTAATCGCTTGAATTGATCGTGTCCAAAGAAAATGTATATGATGGTTAATTGGTATTCCTCATTTTAATAGTGTGTTTTCAATTGGTATGAGATGAATTTCATATTCAACAATTCTTCAAGTTGAAGTTACATGAGGCAACCAATTCAAGCGATATAAGCCATCAGAAAAGCACAAATAGCCCTAATCACTTGAATCGGCCTTGTGGATTGATGGCAATCAATTGTTTAACTTATATTTGCTTTCTTTGAGTATTAGATGCCGATTATTTTATAAATGTCATTGAATACACATGAAAGCACTTTAGAGCTTCCAGTCTTAAATATGAACAATTCAAATGATTAGGGGAATCAAAGACTTTTGGATGGGTCTTATTGCTTGAATGGGTTGTGTGCATTGAAACCAATTTTTGAACTTTTTAGATAGATATTTGAAAATTATCATGGAATGCATATGAAAGCACTTCAAAGCTTCCAATTTTTGACAGGTCCAATTCAAGTGATTAGAGGAATCCGAGATTTTGGGATAGACATAATCGCTTGAATCATTCATGTGCATTTAAACCAATTTTTGAACTTTTATTTGATTTTTCTATGTAGAGAAAGTTTATTTGAAAATTATCATGGAATACACATGAAAGCACTTCAAAGCTTGAACTATTTGACATGGCCAATTCAAGCAATAAGAGGAATTAGAGATTTTTTTATGGCCCTTTTATCACTTGAATTGTTCGCATCTTGAATTCTTTGATTTTCTTACTTTTGTACTCTCATATCCATATGTTTGATCCTCCTCTCATTCCTTTTCTCAACGGATCATGGCCAAGACAAAGAAGACTACTAGAAATTTGTACACTCCTGAAGAGCAAAATCATGGGGGCCTGCTCCATAGAGCTAAGGTAATGAGGATCAAGCCACAAATCAGGGTGATCCTCAGAAGGCATATACAAAGAAGAGGGTAAAATACCATGTCAAATCATTCAGTGGGACTCCTCATCCCAAGACTTCCATTCATGAGGGTTGTAAAACACATATCCACCAAGCTTTTCTCAATGATGAGGAAAAAACATTCGTGAAAGTCAGATGGCAAGCCCAAGCTATTTTGTGCTTGGAAGAGGTTGCAGAAGACTTTGCACTTGACTTCATGAATGACGCTTACTTATGTGTTGCACATTGTCACAAGGTGACACTTATAGTCAAGGAATATGTTATTGTGGCCAGGGTAAGGTACAAAGTTGACAAGGCCTTTGTACCTCTTGATATCAATGATCTAAAATTCATTGATATTATCAATATTCCTCTAGCAAGAAACCCTAAGCCATCTTCTATAAAAATTGAAGAGGTCTCTTCTCATGAACACATGATAAGAAATGCAGCAGAGTCTGGTGAGGAGAAGAGAAAGAAGAATCTTATGTCCAAAGAAGTGGTTGTCCTTGAAGACGTTCAGAGGCTGAGGAAAGCAAACTCAGAGCTTTTAAAGAAAGCATATGGCCAGGTCATTGTGAATGTTTCAATGCCATGGGGGAAGATTACATGCTTGACATAAGGCCTAAAGACAACAAGATGTTGAGACATCAATGTTGAAATCTCTTACAACATTGTCAATATAGCTCTCAGGTATTGTCTACAGGACATAATATGTTCATGATTTTTTCAATAATTGAAAGCCTCCTCGATGCATCTGGTCTGGATTTTTATTATAGGGTCCTACTCAAAAATGTGAAGAGATTGTTTCAAGAAAGGTCTTTATCTTGGATCCACTCGCGAATCAATGTATACTTTTCAAGCATGGAGAAATCGATCAATTTCTCAAAAATTTTAGTGAGGATATAGAATATATTATTTATCCATATGCTGAAAAGTAAGTTTTCATATGATCTTCAATATAAGGCCATTCCTTTCCTAAGGCTAAAGTTTTATTAGCAAGTATGGCTTTTATTTCTAGGGGTCGTTGGAGTTTAGTAATAATGGACATCAAGGAAATTGCAAACTGTAAGTTCTAGTGTATTTTCAATGCACTTTTGTATCATCACATTGCCATGCAATTTGATATTGTTTTAGCTTTGTAGTGCTGCCAAGCTTTTGAAGATGCACATTGATAAACAATATCCAAGCATTTGCAAATTGAATGAAGAGAAAAAATTTGGTTATATGCAAATACATATGCCATTACAAAAAGACACTACATCATGTGGATGGAGAGTAATTTCCAATGTAGTAAGGTTCTTAGAGCATAGATTCTATAGTCTTTATTTGAAATTATCTAACTATCCAGATGCATGGGACCTTTTGGTGAGAGAAAGACCGATTCATAACATTATGAAAGATGTTATCTATCCATATGATCTAGAATCTCCTCGGCCACCTCCACCACTACCAGATAAGAAGAATCAAGATAAAAAGAAAGTACCTCCTGTTCATTTTGCCATTAGAGCATGTCCCAAAGAAAAAGCACAAAGGTGAAGGCTCAGAAAAGAAGAAGCATAAAAAGCAATAATTGATGTACAATTTTCCATATTTATGATTACCTCTAGATAGTAAGCCCATGTATTTCGAACATAAGTTGGAAGATATTTATTTGCTTTGTTGTGTTGTAAATACTAATTTCATAGCATTGTATGTATTGTGGAATGATGCCATTCTATCTATATCTAGCAGATAGTGTATCTATGTCTCTACATAGAAATTAGAGTTTCGGCTTCTAAATATTGATTATTTTTTTTTCTAAAATAGAGGAAGGATTTGTGGTGTGCCTACTATTTATGAGATCAATTAAGATGATAAGTGCCCCAATGGTCCTAAGTGTGTTCACACACATCACTACCAAAATATATCAACAAATCCCCCTAGGAGTGATGCAGTGAACAAGGATCTGGAACTCATGTACAAGGAAGTGCCAAGATATGTGGAAGGAGGTCAATCCCAAAAGTAAGTAAGCCCAAAGCTTTGTGGAAATCTTCAAACTTCTCTCAAGCTAGAGTCTTTGTGAGAGATCTTCAATGTTATCTTGTGTGGGCATATATGCCAAATTGATCTCTCTAGTAGAGAATCTCTCCCTAACATAGTGATAGTGCACCTCAATGTGCTTCATGCAAGCATGGAACACAAGGTTCCTTGAAACTGTCAATGTTCTCTAACTACCAGTGAAGATGGTGATGGCAAAAGATTGACCAACACCCAAATCAACATAAAGGCATCTAAGCCACATGCACTCAATAGACACTATGAAAGCTACCCTATACTCACCCTCACAACTAGAAGTTGCCATAGTAGGCCACTTCTTTCTCTACCAAGATATGCATGAGCTACCAAGCATGAAGCAAGAACCACTGGTGGACACACGTGTCATAGCAACCAACCCAATTAGAGTCAAGAAAAGCATGAAAATCTGGCAGTTTGGATAAAACAATCCAAGTAATCAGGTACAGCTTAAGTAGCAAAAGTTGCGGTTAACTGCCTGCCAATGCTTGACACCTAGGCAATGCATAAACGTGCTCATCTGTGAGATAACAAATTGAATACCATGTTGAGTTATGCAAAAGTAAATCAAGCATCCAATAGCTTTTTAATAAAGAAGAATATCGATGCATCTCTAGTATCATGAAGACTCAATCATAAATCTATTTCCAAATCAACAATATGCTTCTCATTATGTCCAGTGAGAAGTATGTCATCAAAATAGACAACAATGATCATAAGCACATTATTTTCATGCTAAACACATAAGGTGCCTTGAGTTGGACTATTCTCAAAACCATGTGCAATCAAGTAGGCATGTATCTTTTCATACCAAGCACATGGTGCTTGTTTCAAACCATATAATGCCTTTTTCAACCTCCACACTTTGTTTCCATGCCCTTTCTTCACAAAATTTGCAAGGCTAAAATACATACACTCCTTCATGTAGGTCATCATTTATATATGAAGTTTTAATGTCCAAGTAATGTACATTCAAACCATAATGAGGTACAAGTGCAAAGATGCTATGAATGGTATTCGTTTGGTTTGCGAAAGCAAACACCTCACCAAATCAATGCCTCTTTCTTGAGCATAACCTTTTGCAACAAGCCTTGCCTTGTATCTATCAACTATTCCATCAGGTTTACGTTTCAGTTTGTATACCCATTTAGTGCCAATGGCCTTTTTGCCTAGAGGCAAATCACATAACGACCAGGTACCACTCTTCATAATAGCATCATATTCTATTTGCACAGCAGCCATCCAATTTTCAAAATTTTGTGCTTCATCTAAAGAAACACGCTCATTCTCATCACAAAGACTAGAGGCAGCCATAGCATAGCAATTTGATGCAAAGGAAGCACTATGGGAGCCTGAATGAGTACAATATGATAGAGATGCATCTAAGTTGCTATCTCGCAAAGTTTGCACCAACCATTTAGGCATATTTTTTTCCACTACTATATTAGCCCTCTCATCAACAAGTGTATCATGTAAATCCACATAAAAAATGGAATGATTTGCATCATCATGTGGAACCTATAAAGGTTGGGAAATTGACTCATTTGGATCAACACTTGATTGTCCAACTATAAAAAGAGGCAACAAATCACCATACACACTTTGGAGCTAACGGATGTCTCCTTAGTACATGAAAGTAATGGCTATATTGCACCTTCTAGAAAAACAACATCATGGCTAACCAAAATGAGTTTAGGCTAATACAAATGATAGCCTTTGCTTTCATAAGTGTACCCAAAAAAAAATGCATTTTACTACTTTATGATCCAATTTTTTGCATTGTTGTTTCTGCACTAATGCATACGCAAGACAATCAAAGACATGCACATGAGCAATAGATGGCTTGTGACCATGCCAAGCCTCATATGGAGTGATAGATTGTAGTGCTTTAGTGGGACACCTATTAAGTACATATGCTACACACATAACAACCTCAAGAAAAAACATATGTGGTAAAGCTTAACTTTTGACCATACGCGTTGCATCTCCATGAATGACCAATTCTTTCTTTCAGCAACTCCATTCTGTTGAGGTGCATATGATGCGACGCACTGATGTTTTATCCCACGTTCATCCAGAAATGCATTAACATCAAAAGGCATGTATTCCCTCCCTCGATCAGAATGGAGGGTGCCCATTTTACATGTTGACAGATTTTTAGCTAAAACTAGAGACTTTTTGAAGCACATAAATACTTCAAACTTAACTATCAATGGATACACCCATGCATGCCCAGAAAAATCATCAATGAAAGTCATGAAGTAAAGGTAGTTCCCAATAGAGGGTGTTTGCATAGAACCACATACTCCACTATGAAGAAGCTTCAATTTTTTAGTAGCTCAAACTAAACCATCTTTTGGGAAGGAGGAACACTATATTTTGCCCAAAATACAGCCTTCACAAACATGCTTATAAGGTGCCTCAAGTTTGTGCAGAGAGGACACTATTTCATATTTTTGTAGGCATAGCAAACTAGCATATTTCAGATTAACAAAGTGTGCATGCCAAAGCTTTGCATCTGAGATAGGCTGAGAATCTTGAACTACACATGTTGAGTCATTCACATATTTTGCATATTCTATGAGCTTATATAGCTTACATCACCATTTGACAGATCATGAATTATACATCTGTCATCACCAAATTTTACAACCAAACCAATCTTTGCTGATTCTGAAACTGAAAATAGATTTTTCTTGATCCCTTGCACAAACAAAGCATATGAAAATGTGAAATAACTACCATCAGCATTAGTTAGAATGATCTTAACAACTCCCATGATAGAATAAGAGGAGTTGTTGGTGCATGTTATAGTATTCCTTGTAGGGGCATGCTCAAGTGAACTAAAGAAACTATGCTACGAGATAATATGTTTGGTTGCTCCCCTATCAAAATACCAAAAATCTCAGTCTTCTGTAGACATACACTATTCATGAGAAGATGGTTCATAACTGCAAACAATAGCAAATGCCCATTCTTCACTCTGTACAAGATTTGCAAACTCTATTTTAGGTGTAGAGGCTTCTCCAACAATCATTCCAACCTCTTTTGCGACCAATTTATGACAACTGTTTATGACATGATCATTACCTTTGTCATATTTGCAAAAAAAAAATTCTTCTTTGTTTTCTTCTTGTCTTTGTCTTCCTTCTTTGACTATGCAGCATTAGTAGATTTCTGCTTACTAGTATATGAGCTCCATTTACCTTTTCCCTTTTAACTAGCTAAGCAAGCTTGATCTATAACATGCATAATGAACATGTTCTACCTAGATTGATCTTCCTACAACAAAATAGAGACTAAGTCCTCAAATGTTAAGGCATTTGGATTGCATGTCATCATCAACCAAAGAGTAGAAGCAAAACTCTTATATGAATCTAGAAGACCATTAAGAATGGTCTGCACAAGTGAACTCTCTGGCACGACTTCATTTGTAAAAATAAAATCTCCAAATCTTTGCTCTTTTTCAAAAAAGTATCCATATAATCTCCTTCATTCAAATTCTCACTCTCCAATTGTTTTCAGAGGTAAGCAACAAGAGCCTCATTTCTTTCCTCATACAAAGTGTTAAGTGTATCACAAGCATCCTTTGCTATTTTACAAGAGCGAAAATGAGGGATAATGGCAGTTTTGAAAGACAAAGCTATCAATGCATGTGTCTAAGAATCTCTACCACCCCAATGAATTCGCTTTACAGTAGGTGCAGCAAGAACCACAGCACAAATTGGAACTTGTAGATCATCATCTTCAACATCATCTACATCACCTTCAATAACTATATTCATAGGTGTAGTAGGGCTTTTTCAATATCTTGCACAATATTCCATATTTCTTTTGCGATCAATACAAGATGCATCATATATGCCCACAATTGGTAATTAGTACCATCCAACTTATCCTCAACAACCAACATATAGAATACATCATTGCTTCCAGCCATGGCCACTCACTAAAATACCCTAATGCAAAAAAATGATTGTATCTCAAAAAGTTAAACAAAATTACCCTATCGAGATCTACTAAACCTATAGTGGACTTCAAGGTGCTCGTATTGGTGAACCAAAACGTATATATATATATATATGTATATATATATATATATATATATATATATATATATATATATATATATATATATATATATATATATATATATATATATGTGTGTGTGTGTGTGTGTGTGTGTGTGTGTGTGCGTGTGTGCATGTGTGTGTGTGTGTGTGTCGGAAGGGTGTTGATGATGCCCTAGATGAATTGACGACCTACTTTGATACCAATTGTTGGAGTTTGAGGTGTGCGAGAGCATGCAAACAGCACAAGGAAGGTGAAGAAGCCTGGAGCACAACACACAATACTGAATGTATTACCAAGTTATTGTACAAACATAAGTAATGTTAGGGTTATAGGCATATATACAAGCTAGGGGGAAAAACTTCCTAAAGAGGGAAAAAATGCCCTAATGGTCCTAAGTGTGTTCACACACATCACTACCGAAATATATCACACTCACATTTTTGTTTGTAATAACATGTTTTAAAATATGCTACAAAAATGTGAAGAGGCAAAAACCATTGAGTCTTTATCCTTGGAGAAATTTGGCTTGTTGACATTGGCCTTTGAATGTCATCTTTCATCTTTCATAGAAAAGCTGAAACTATTGATTGATCAGGAGACTCCCAATCTAATGAAGAGATGCAAGGAGTAGGCAGATGTACAAGATTTTCATATGCACTCGTCCTTGATGGTACCTGATAATCTAAAAACACAAAAATAATTGAATGCTATTGAAAAATAAAATAGATTTGTCTACATACATAAGTTTTGCATACTCCTTATCAAGAAATTTGAATGTTCCCATTAAACATTCAATAGGTTGTGACTCTTGAACATTGGAAGGAAAAAAAATTGCAATACAAAATAGATATCTTCTACTACAAAATCAATTGAAAATGATTGAAGAACATTGTTAAACTTCACTTACAATACAACAAGAAATGTAGGTAATTGTTTAGCACCATATCCTTAGCATTCTACACATGTTGAACTCATGCAAACTAGCCATGCCTTCTTAATATGAAATTGAGAGAACCAATTTCCAATGGTTTTACATGTCATCTCATTTAGATCACCTCACATTGTTGGCATCTCTGCAACAAGGAAGCATAGTGACCCAATCATTTATCTACAAAGAAAGAAGTTTCGATCAGGACTCCTCTCTTTTATTGTAAATTTGACATGAGGTTACTTGATTCGAAGAAGGATGAGAAGTAGAAGCCATTAAAACACCCACAGAAATAATAGGAATGCTCAAAGTTGGAAACCAAGACTAAAAACTTCAAAAGTATTTATAGATAAAAAACTTTGATGTACACATACATAACTAAGACTAACAAACTTTACATTTGATAGATAGATAGATAGATAGATAGATAGATAGATAGATAGATAGATAGATAGATAGATAGATAGATAGATAGATAGATAGATAGATAGATAGATAGATAGATAGATAGATAGATAGATAGATAGATAGATAGATAGATAGATAGATAGATAGATAAATAGATACGAAGATAGATAGATAGATAGACAGATAGATAGATATATAGATGAACGGATGGATGGATGGATAGATGGAAAGAAAGAAAGAAAGAAATAAAGAAAGAAAGAAAGAAAGAAAGAAAGAAAGATAGATAGATAGATAGATAGATAGATAGATAGATAGATAG
>CM035425.1:16186966-16191966 GCA_020310875.1 Ceratopteris richardii | reverse complement strand
AATTAAATTAAGAAACAAAGGTACAGAGGAAGGGGACTAGTGCCCACGGGACCCCCCAAATCCCACAAAGCAGGGGAAGCTTGGTTGATACCTAGGTTGCATTACAAAGAAGGTTAATCACCCTCTCGTCGCCCTCATGCGGGACCCACTTGGGTTTGAGCTTGTTGTTGGTCAAAAGGAGGACTTGATGGTGCCTGAAGGGGGGGGATTTCTTACAGTTGACAATCCTTTTGCCAAGGAGGAATAGAGATTTTTCAATCGACCACTCCCTGGGGGGGTCGCCAAAGTTCAGCGCACACCGCTCCCGCCAAATTTTCCACAGGACTTCCCCTCTGATTGCGTTCCAGAGAGCCGCGGAGCATCCAATCGCTTCTCCCAAAAGGACCTGTTTCCAACTAAGCTGTTTCTGAACTCTGATTTTCAGTTCAACCGTCTGCCAGATTCTGTAAGAGTTGGGGCAAGTAAGGAAGATGTGTGGGACATCTTCGATAGCACGGTGGCAGCGTTTGCACCACGGAGGGATCCCACAAATTTTGCTTGCCTTATGGTTAGTCCAAATTCCACGATGAAGAATTTGCCATAAGAGGACAGACTTCTTAATCTCTATAAGTGGGTGCCAGATACCCATGAATTTCATGTCCCACCGAAGCCGTGTCCAAGACAGGCACCACTTCTTGTTGAGGCTGATCTGGAGGTCAGTCGAATCTTTGATGTTCGGGATTTTGAGTAGGCTATTTCCATTGTGCCATTTGAGACCACGCGCGTTCGGAGCATCATGTCCCATGAGAAGGCGAGTTTTGTGACGGTCCCAAGCGAGGCATCTGCTTTGCAAGGTGTTCCATTCTTCGTTGGAGATGTTTATGCGAGGGTCGATATCCTCGTAGTTGATCCATCTGTTGGTGTCATGTTTCCAGAGGTGTTTCCATTTTTTGAATCCTTTGTTCCATAACTTCTTGGCATTTTGCATGTTCCACGACTCCACACTCCGGATGCCATGTATCGGAAACCAGATAGAGTCGTTTTGTCTGATTCCGGCTGCCCACTTCCAGTCCTCACTAATTCTTGTGAGGCTTTTGACTTTATTCCAGCCCTTCCAAAGAGAACAAACGAGATTGGAGCCTTTCGGGAAGACAGGAATCGGGGAGAATAGCAGGGTCATGATGTCAAGGTTCTTCCAGTTCGGGGACCCCGTGAGGGCCAACTCATTTTTGTTTCTGAAGATCAGCTTGGCCCACGAGGCCTCCCTATTGCACCAAGCCTTAATCATCCATTTGGCTGCCAGTTTGTTGGCCATACACCCGATGTCCAGGATGCCAAGCCCCCCACTCTCTCTAGGGCTGGTGCAGATGGCCCATTTGATTTTAGGCACCCCCCTTCTGTTATGGTCACCCGTCCAGAGAAAGTTTCTGCAGATGCTATTCAGCTTGGACAGGCCTTGCTCATTCGGTCTCCAGCAAGAAAGGAAATAGATGGTAGACGAGAGGAGGAACGTGTTGATAACCATCGCCCGTCCAGCGAGATTGATTTGCATGCCTCTCCAGTAATTGAGCTTGTTTTCCAGTTTGGCCAGAACCCAGTTCCATCGCTGCTCCATAGAGACGCCAAACCCCAAGGGGATACCAAGCAGCCGGAAGATTTGGCCCTGCGGAATGATTTGACAGCCATGATCAATGAGAAGGCCAGGTTGATGTCCCACAATGGCCCTAAAGGCGGTCTTATTGTGGTTGATTTTGGATCCAGAGGCCTCACAAAAAGTATCCAGACACCTCCAGAAAGTCTCCAGGCTGGTATTATCATTGTGAACGAACGCGTTCATATCGTCGGCAAAAAGTCTCATGATGATTTGGTTGTGGTCGTGAGGTAGCTGGAGGCCTTTGATATTGCCAGCCTCCACATGGTGAGCCACAAGTCTGCTCAGCCCCTCAGTGGCAATGGCAAAGAGAAGGGGGGCAAGAGGGCACCCTTGTCTAATAGATCTTTTAAGATGGATCGCCTTCGAAAGTTTGCCGTTAACGTTAATTTGGGTCGTTGCGTTGCCGAGAAGGGTCGCGATCATCTTGGTGAATTTCTGACTACATCCGAGGTCTTGGAGCGACTGTAGAATATAGTCCCATTCTAGCCTATCGTAGGCTTTGTCAAAGTCGATCTTGAGGAAGACCACATCTTGATTAGACTCATTTGCAAATTGAATACCTTCCCAAATATCCACAATGGTTTCCAGGATGGACCTGCCTTTGATGAAACCTTTTTGGTCCTCACTAAGCCAAGATCTCAGGTGGCATGCTAGTCTGTTGGCAATGACTTTGGCGACGATCTTGTATCCTGTTTGGAGCATCGTAATTGGCCGCCAGTTCTCGATTCTGTTTTTTTCCCCCTTCTTGTGAATCAGCTTGATAATTCCATTATTTATACAAGAGGGAAGAGCACCAAATTTTAGTGCTTCTTGCCACACCATCCGAAGAGGGGTGGCAACTACCAACTTGAAGGATTTAAAAAACTCGTTAGTGAGTCCGTCGGGTCCCGGGCTTTTACCGAGAGGGAGGGCATCAATGACCTCAATGATTTCTGATTCAGAGATCGGGGCATGAAGCAGGGAGTGGAGGTTGGGTGGGATTCTCCGGGGGGAGACCCTAGAAATGGCAGCCATGCAGTCCCTTCTATGGTGGGAGAGGGGGTTCGAGGTTCCCAGGAGTCTCGTGAAGTGTCCTTCGATGATGCCAAAATTATCTTCTTCCGAGTTGCAAACATTGCCATGTGGGTCTAACAGTAGGGGAATCATCTCTCTGTTGTGTTTCCTTTTAAGGATACTGCACATCTCTTTGGTGGGTTTGTCGGCTTTTCCAGCCCACCACGCCTTGAAGAAGATTTGCAAGTTATTCCTTTGTATTTCTTCCTCGTATCTCAACGCTGCTCTGATTTTTCGGAGACCTTTCTGGGCTTGGTGTTTTCCTTTGTTCACTTCCTCCTCGAGTCGCCAGAGTCTGTGGTAAAGCGCCTCCCTACGAGCCCGCCGCACTGTCTCGAGCATCTTCTTGGTTCTGATCATGATCTTGCGAGACTTGTCGACCGCACTTCTCCAGCACTTGGCTGGGGCCAAGCCAGAGGCGAACGCCGCCTGCCACACATCGGCAATCTCTTGGTGGACAGAGGGGAGGGAGAAGGTGGAAGCGTTGGCATGGAACCACGGGGCCTTGTGGGTCCTGTTGGAAGGTTGAAAGGTGATAACGATCGGGTAGTGGTCAGAGATGGTGAGGTCAGTGCGTTGCGTGATGGAAGGGTGGCCCCACAGATGAGTAAAGCTCTGAGAGATGTAGCATCTATCAAGTCTAGCTTTCCTCAGATCCTCGCCCGCTTGGAGATTCGACCAGGAAAAGCCATTCGAGTCTTTGAATTCGACCAGATCCAAGTGGAGTTTGGTCATGTCCCACGTTTCTTTCTCCCGACTGTCGATGACCCTGCCCTTGCCCAACCATCTGTCCAAAGGGTCCTCCACCATGTTGAAGTCACCACATATAAGCACGTTGTGGGGAAGCGAGTCAAGAGAAGTCCAAGTGTTCAGCCTCTCCAAATCCCCGTTAGGGGCGTACAAAGAAACCATGGTAACACAGAGGGGAGCACCAAAAGAAACCGCAATCCAGCGGTGATTTGCATCTTCAATGGAGTTCTCAAGCTTCTCAAGCCATGGTTGTTTAACACCGATAGCCGTTCCACCGGACCCCCGCTGGTGCTTTGTTGGGATCCACACATGGGCCGAGGAAACCTGTCTGAGCCGTTTCAGAAGGTCTTCTCCGTCAATTTTAATCTCTTGAATGCATATAATGTCTGGTTTTAAGCTAATGTCTCGGAGCCATTGACCAATGATGGTCGCTCTTGAGGGGTCGGTTAGCCCCCTAGCATTTAGCGAGATGACAATCATTTTTGTATTGATCCCTCTTTGCGGGAGGGAGCCTTGTCCTTTCTTCTCTTGGCTTCATCTTTCTTTTTCGCTGGGATCAGATCCCGACTTAGAAATCGGTTCTTATAGGGGCTTTTCCAGGGAAACTCCAAAGGTTGTTTCCCTTTGCAGGATGCCCCCCGCTGGGGAGAATTGGGCCCCGTGCTCGGCATCGTTTCCGGAATCGTCGATCCAATGATGGAACTTTCACTATCCATGTTGTCTTCGTTATTAGTAGTGAAACCATCTTCTTTGCTTGTGGTGTAGCCCTCCTGGGGGGTTTCTTTGTTGTCAGGGATCTCTAGGGCTACGTCGTAGTTGTCTACCTCAGGTGGCTTCCCATCTGGGTAGTCGAGCTCGTTGATCTCCTTTCCAAGATTGCAATACAAATTGCTGTGTGGGGTAGTTGGTATGCTGTTCCTCTCACCGTTGGCCCTCGGACTTCTTTTCCTTCTTCTTCTAACTTCAGTAAATCCATCGGCATCAGCTTGTGGGTTGAGGCGGCCCTTGCCTTCCCCTTCCTTGGTCAAGTGGGTCAGATCGTCAAGGTTGTCTTGAGCAGATTTGGAGGCTTCTTGAAATCGCTTGTTTTTTTTCCTGAGAGGGCAGTCTTTAATCCTGTGACCTTGCTGGCCACACCGAAAGCACGCGTTGGGGAGGTTTTTATAAGTGATATCCTGCTCCCAAACATCTCCTTCGCCCATGTCCACTTTGATCGTTGATGGAAGCGGCGCACTGAGGTCGGCCTCAACGCATATTTGTGGGTGCCATCTAGCATTGAACGAGTGTCTTGCACCCTCGTAGATGAGACCACCAATGTCTTCACGTGAAGCCAACGGCTTGCCGATAGGGGAGACTATGTCCCACACGAAGTTGTACAGGAAGTATGGGAGGTTAGGGAGCTCAACCCAAAGAGGGTATCGAAGTGATTTCGATTTGTCGGGGGTAAAGTCCGGGGACCATCTAAATAAGCACAGGGTCGTCCGGCCGAGCTGCCAGGTGCCAACGCTTAGGGCTTGGAACGCCATCTCTTCATTTTCAAAGACTAGCAGCATGAGGTTTGCTG
>CM035425.1:16166966-16169466 GCA_020310875.1 Ceratopteris richardii | reverse complement strand
AATTTCATCACCTTCATGGGCACTTAGTTTTAGGTTTACCTCCATTGGAGTACTTGCAACTTTGGCATCCTGCAAATGAAACTTCTTCAACATATCCTGTATGTATTTTTTCTGAGTAATATAAATTCCAGAGTTAGTATAGACTAACTCAAGTCCAAGAAAATACCTTAGTAGACCAAGATCACTGATCTTGAATTCCTTCATCATCTGGTTCTTAATTTGTCTGATTCCATTGACATCATTACCTGTAAGTATGATATCATCAACATATACACATAGGTATATTACCTCTGAATTACTTCTCTTGATGAACAGAGAAGTGTCTACCTTGCTCATGAGTGTTACCTTGTTAGGATCCTCATAGCCAGGAGGTTGTGACATATATACCTCCTCTGAAATCCATCCATTCAAGAAAGCATTTTTTACATATAGCTAATACATGTTCCAATTCTTAGATGCAGCCACACTTACCAATACACTGATGGTTGGCAGCTTGGCTACAGGTGAGAATGTTTCTTCATAGTCAATGCCTTGGGTTTGTGCAAAACCCTTGGCCACCAATCTGGCTTTGTACCTGCTTATTGACCCATCAGAATTTCTTTTGATTTTATAGATCCATCTGGATCCAATTACCTTCATGGGCTCTTTCTTTGGTACTAGTTCCCATGTGTCATTTTCTTTGAGTGCTTCAATCTCCTCATCCATAGCTTCTTTCCATTCTATCTGAGTTTTTGCTTCTTCATATGATCTTGATTCTTCAATTGACAAGTCTTTGGCAAGATAAACAGAATTTTTAGTAACAAGAGATGTATCATACCCATATTTGATAGGTTTTTTGCTCTCCCTTTGTGATCTTCTGATTGATAGATTTGAAGATTCAGGTATGTCTTCAAGGTTCTTCATCTTGACTTTGCCCTTGGACTTCCATGCCTTGAACTCTTCAAGATTGATAATGTCTTCATCATCTAAAGTGGTGTCTTCATTCTGAGTAGGTTCCTCCATAGCAAGACTTGGAAACTCCTCCTCCAAGTCATAGGGTAGTTTAAACTTCCTGCATTCATTCTCATACTAAGAATCATTTTCATCAAAGACAACATCTCTACTAACCATGAATCCTTTATTTGAAGGGTTGTAGAACCTGTACCCTTTCTGATTTAGATCATATCCAATAAAGATACACTTCTCAGCCTTAGGGTCTAGCTTACCTCTTATCTCAGAAGGAATGTGTACATATGCTACACATCCAAATATCCTGCAATGATCAAGTGAGGGTCTCTTCCCATGCCATACTTCATAAGGCGTCATCCCATCAAGGGACTTACATGGTTACATGTTTATGAGGTAAGTGGCAGTAGAAACACTCTCTGCCCATAGGTAGTTAGGTAATTTCTTTTCATTTAACATTGACCTATTTGTTTCAACAATCAACCTATTTCTTCTTTCAGCTACCCCATTCTGTTCAGGAGTATACCTTGTGGTGATTTCTCTCTTGATTCCTCTGTCCTACAAGAATGCTTCAAACTCATTGGAGAAGTACTCACCTCCTCCATCTGACCTTAGCCTCTTTAGGTTTCTTCCTGTCTGATTCTCAAAAAGTGCAAGATATTTTTTAAAACAATTGAACACTTCATCTTTGTGCTTCATAAAGTACAATACAGTCCACCTGCTATAGTCATCAATAAAAGATATATAGTACCTTGATCCTGAGATTGAGAGGTCTTTGCTTGGTCCCCATATATCTGTATGAACAAGTTCCAGGTAGTCCTCATGCATGTAGCCTTTCCTTGAGAAGGGTAACCTGTGAGACTTCCCAAACTGACAAGCACCACATTTATAAATCATGTGTTGTTTGGAAACATTGGGTATTCCAATTACACATTGATCCCTGCATATCTGTTTCAAGGTTCTTTCTCCTACATGCCCTAACCTTTTATGCCAAATCTCAAGCTCTGAAAGTGTTTGATCTTTATAATTGTAGAGTGCAATATTCTTTGTATCTTCTAGCTCAAAAGTAAAAAGTCTACCTGTCTTTTCTCCTTTAGCAATTCTCTTGAACCCCTGCTTGGGATCCTCTACAAATGCTCCAAATTGGTTGAATCTAACCTGCAAACCTTTTTCCACAATCTGTCCAACACTCATCAAGTTTTTTGTAATGGTTGGTACATATAGTACCCTACTCAACAAGTTTTGATTTCCATCACAAGTCTTAACATTTCCAACTTTAACTACTGAGTTCTTGGTGTCATCACCTATTTGTACTTGATGCTTACCTCTTGGTTCTTCAAGGTCAGAGAGTAGAGCTACATTGCTAGCCACATGATTTGAGCATCCTGAGTCAATGTAGAAGAGATGGTCATCATTTGTACCTGGTTTTGAAGTCATGTTCATAATCAGAAGAGAATCATCTTGCTCTTCTGTATAGTTGTTGTAATCTTTTCTAGATTTGAATCCTCCTTGGTAGTTGCCATTGTAATTGTTGTTGTAGTTGTTGTTGTACCCT
>CM035425.1:16159466-16161966 GCA_020310875.1 Ceratopteris richardii | reverse complement strand
ATGGAATGCTTTGGAGGAGCATTTCCAAAATACCACAAAGTCTAGGAAGGCATCCTTGTGGGCAAATTTTACTACATTCAAGAAGAAGGTCTCTCAATCCATCTCATATTATGTAACAAGAATGAAGGATATTGCAGATGCATTAGGAGCTGTTGATGAAGACATTGAGGAAGATAAATCGGTAAGGCAGATCCTCACAGGTTTGAGAGGTGATGACAAATGGAAGCCATTCATTCTATCTACTGAATTATCATTTGATCATTTTACTCCTGACTTAAATCAGTTGCTAGGACATATGTTAACCTTTGAGCACGATGTCAAAGGTGAAGGTGACAAGAGTGCAGGTCATGCAATGTACTCAAAGGATAAGAAGAAAAATAGCAAAGGAAAACAACAAGCAAATGAAGATGAAAGCACAACTAGTCAAGCCAACTTCCTAAGAGGAAGAGGAGGTGGCAAAGGTAGAGGAAGAGGCAGGAATAATAAAGATGGAGTCAAAGCTTGCTGGATTTGTGGTAAGACAAATCACTTAGCTAATGATTGTTGGCATAATACTCAGAGTAATTGTGGATATAATCAGAACTTTAATTCAAGAGGAAGAGGTGGCAGAAATCAAAGAGGTAACTTTAGAGGAAGAGGTAGTAGGGGTTACTTTGGAAGAAATGCAGGTAGAGGATTCCAAAGTCAACAATACAATAATACCTACTACAATTATGCTTCAGATCAGAAGGAGGATTCAACATTGATAATGAATGCAACTTGTGAAAGGCAAAGTGAAGACCAAAGAGTCTTCTACATTGACTCAGGGTGTAGCAATCACCTGAGTGGTAACATAGCATTGATGACTGATTTGGAAAATAAGGTATCTAATCATTTTGTTCAAATAGGTGACAATACAAAGCATAATGTGAAGTCAATTGGATCAGTGAAGGCCAAGGATGGAAGTACTCTTTTGAGTAAGGTCTTGTATGTTCCTACAATTCCTAAGAATCTGATAAGTGTAGGACAAATTGTTGAAAAAGGTTATGAAGTTAGATTCACTAATGAAGGAGTGTTTGTGGAAGACCCTAGCAATGGGTATAAACAAATTGTTTCAGGGAAGAAAGAAGGAAGGTTGTTCACATTGAAGATTCAAGGTAATGTTGGTCATGCCTTGTTCACTTATGGAGGACATAAGATCTCTGAGTTAGATCTTTGGCACAAGAGGCTTGGACACTTCAATGAAAGAGGTATCAAAGATATGATTAACAATGGTTCAGTGCTTGGATTGCCTAATGTTGCAGGTCAACATATGACATACAAATGTGAGGCATGTCAATTAGGTAAGGCTCATAAGCAATCTTACTCCAAGCATGGTTTCATGTATTCAGAGAAGCTTGAGTTGGTACACACAGATGTGTGGGGACCATCAAAGGATTTCAGTATCAATGGCTCAAGGTACTATGTGATTTATGTCGATGATGCTACCAGATGGATCACTATCTATGTGATCAAAGATAAGTCAGAAGTGTTTAATACATTTAAACACTATCATGCATATGCAGAAAGAATTATAGGTCATAAATTGAAGAGACTAAGGTCAGATGGAGGGGGAGAGTATTTCTCTAATGAGTTCAGTGATTACTTGTGGAATGCAGGTATAAAAAGGTAAATTACTTGCAGGTACTCTCCTCAACAAAATGGTGTAGCAGAGAGGAGAAATAGAACTCTTGTTGAGTTTGCAAGGTCAATGATGAAGGAGAAAAATTGCCCAAATTATTTGTGGGCTGAGGCTGTAAATACAGCTACTTATTTGGTCAATAGGCGACCATGTAAAGCTTTGCAGGGTATGACACCATATGAGTCATGGTGGGGTAAGAGACCTACCTTGGATCATTGCAAAGTATTTGGATGTTTGGCATATGCATATGTGCCATCACAATAAGACACAAATTAGAACCTAAAGCTGAAAAGTATGTATTTATTGGTTATGATGACAAGCAGATGGGTTATAGATTGTGGAGTCCATCCACAAAGCAATTTATTGTGTCCAAGGATGTTACATTTGATTAGCAAGGTACTTGGTATGCAGGTACAATCAATATTAATACAGGTGATGAAGAAGTTGTGAGTCAAAAGAAAGGTAAATCAAAGGTTCAGATATTTGATGAAGAAGAGAATAATGAAGTGCAGGTTGAAGTTGAAGAAATGCCAAGATTTGATCCTGAGTGTGAAGAACCAGAAACCTCAAGGAGTGGAGAACTCAAAAGGTCATCAAGACACAAGTGGCAACCTACAAGGTATAGCTATGATACTTCTTTTTTGGCTACCAAAGATTATGCTTACATGATAAAGGCAGATGAAGACCCTTCCACATATGAAGAGGCAAAAGGTAAGGAAAATTGGGAGAAAGCTATGCAGGAAGAATATGATGCATTAATGGAGAATTAGACATGGGATTTGGTTCCTAACCAAATAGTCAGAAGATCATTGGATGCAAATGGGTCTACAAGACTAAGAG
>CM035425.1:16126966-16134466 GCA_020310875.1 Ceratopteris richardii | reverse complement strand
TGTGGGCTGTTTATGAACACCTTTGAATGGTATTCCCAAAAACCAGTAGTAAACATTTCTTTGAAGGTCATTTTATAGCATGTCGATAGATATTTGATGAGACAGTGCCAGGCATAACACACCCGTAGCGATGGTGTCATGCTCATATCATACGCTAAATCTTGATTACCATGCTTGAAACTCGGGGTGTTCACATGTGGTGCCTTGACGCGATGGAAGACTTTGAATACTATCTGCATCATGTCAAAGATTTTGACAGTCATATGCGCTGCTACATCATCCATTCGTCGTAAGCGAGGGAGCCAGTGGAGAATGGTTGCCATCATATATCCTACGATTGGTGGTCCGGTGGGTGGACTGAAGTACGGGTAATTGAGCCAATCCTGGCACTGCTTGTTGCTCTGTACTTTGATTGCAAAAGCCTTCCAGGAGTGGCATCGTGGTATCAATCCCCAACATGGGTTATACTTCAAATGGAGTGGTTCCTTGACCCATGTGCTCATCATTTCTGGATATTCCTGTAATAATTCCTGGCACCAAGTTGGTTGAAAGATTTCTCCTCTCTATGCGTCCGTTGGCAAGTCTTCAGGCTCAAACTGAGTTGCATGGGAGGGTTTCTTGCCTGTCTCTTTTTCGATGGCCACTTGGTATTCTGCCATTAACATAAAATATGGCTTATATTGTAGCTCATGCCCAGATATATACCTCCGCGGGCCCAAATGAGCAAAGTAAGGGGATTGTAGTATACGTTCCTCTATCATGGCCATTACGTGTAACTGAGCTTCCACACATGCTGAATGGATCTTTCCAAGCTCTTCGACAGTCTTCATCCATGCGGGAGTAGGGAGTTTGAATGTGGTCTGGCCTTCGATCGTGACGCGTCCTCCTAGGATGGGTTGGGGTTCATAGGCTTCTTCAAAAGTATCCTCCACCTGGATAGTCATTGTTTCTTCATCGGTTGGTAGTTCCGGTGGGGAATCTAGCCTAGGGGGTGCTTCATGTGTTGCTATCTGTGTTTGAAGAGTCAATACCTGGGCCCATAAAGCATTGAGTTCCTCTATGATCTCAGGAGATGTGGTTGCAGGAGTTGTTGGTGCTTGTTGTACAAGTGCTCATAACTGCAATATCTTGTGTTCCTCTTTGAGCTTCTGGTAGTCCTCATTCATACTGTCATACTCCTCTAGTAGTCTGATATGATCTTCCAATAGTATCTTCATGGATTCGGAGGGGATAGCTTTGAAACGATTGGGACTGAAGGGTTCGTCCGGTTGATCTAAAGCAGCTTCTAGGTTTTCTCTATTCAGTTCCTATAAGTGTTTATTCTCTTCTTTTGCTGCTGCTAGGTGGCGTCTGAGTAATCCCATGTTTCTAGTTAGCGTTGCGTTGTGAATGGTTTGAGTCCTTAGCAATTATTGATATCTGTAATGGCCTCTTTGGTCTTTTGTTCACTTTCGAGTTCATGTTTGTGGTAGGCCTTGCGTAGCTCTTGGTAGCGTGTGTTAAGGGAGGCATTTTCGATTAATAAAGAATTTAGCTGCGACTGTAAGTCGTTCATGGTCTGTTGCAGCGTCTGATAATTGGTGCCTAGAGATGTGAATTCATCTCTTACCTGTGTCATACATATGAACATTTGACGGAATGCAGTGTTGATTGTGGGTGATAATATTCGCGGTGGAGTGAGGGAAGATGTTGTGGGTGTGGGTGTTGATGCAAGGGGAAGGGGGAATAGGGATGGGAATGTGGATGCAGTGGTGATTGTGGAGAAATGTGTTGTGCCTAAATGTGCTGGTACATGGATGAGGTGAGTGGTGGTGCAGTGGGTGGTGATATGTCCATGTCACTGGACGTGGTGTCAAGTGTGGTGACCATGAATAGTGGAGTGACAGTGGGTGCATGAGTGGGTGTGAAAATAGGATTTACAAAGGTTGCCGAGTAATTTACAGATGGGGTCTCTTGTACTGCTTGCTGGAGAGGGGAAAGGGGAAAGACAGTGGGTCGGGGAGGTGAGACGGGGGAAAAGGTCAATGGAGGGGGAAATGGAAATAGGGGTCTAGGAGGGGTGGGGAAGGAAGGGAAGGATGGATGGAGAAATGGATTGGATAGAAGGGTGGAAGTCCTAGGAGGGAGGCTAGGATGTGTAGGTGTGGAAAGTGTGAGAGGAATGGAGGCAACAAAGGCTTCTGGTATCGCACTATCAAAGAATGTGGATGGTCTGGGAGAGGCAAGGTGTACAAGAGAGACTGGAGGGATGGGAGGTGAAAGAGGATCGATTGGTGTGGTGGGTACGTGGTTTGTACAGTAGAGGTGCGGGGCGGGGAGTCGATGGTGATTGTTTCTTCTGTCAAAGAACCTTTTGGAATGAGGTGTGCTTCTCTGGCCTGTTGTGATGACTGGCCATTCGTTGGTACACGAATATATTGACCCGGTTTTGATAGTAAGCGAACTCGGCGTGGGTCAAATTGTGGTAGTGGCTTTCTCTGCAAATAGCGTAATGCTTCATTAGTGCCTACTGACTTTACCAGTTCTCTGAAACCTTGAATGTAGGCTTCTTCAAAGCCTCTTGTAGCTAGTTCTTGTTCTACAAGTGCTTGGATTTCTTCCTCTGAGAGTTTTTTGTGCACCCAAACTGCTTGCATGGTTCAGTATAGCTTCTTGATTGCCAATGTATAGGCCCCTGAATCAAATGTCTCATCTTCATGAGTACTGGTGTCACCCTGAGTGTCACTGTGATATTCCTGTTCATCAGTCTGCACATTCTCTTGAGATTCATGACTAGCTTGACTGGCTTCATCACCTCTGTCATCATCATCAGTCTTTGTCCTCTCTTCTTCAGAGCTGGAGACTACTTGCCCTTGCGATTGATCAGGGGGTGTGGTAAGGTAGCTCGGTCGTTCATATTCCTGGGAGAAAAATTGTCCTTCTGAAAATTGAAATTCGTTTGAAAAAGCATCTGACATTTCAAAATCAGAAGTTGTATCTATTGGTTCGGCTTCCAGGTTGGGTATAGGAAAAGTAAATGCTTCCACACCAATGGAGGTGAGAATTTCTGCGGCTGTAGTGGTGAGTTCCTGAACTGATGTTTCCTGCGAAGTAACTGCACGGGTAGTACCTTCTGTGATGATCGGTCATGACAGTCGTATGTGAATGGGTTGTATCACAGCAGGGGGTTCCGTAGATGACTGTTCTGGAGACGGTTGAGGAGATGGGAACTCTGGAACTTGTAGGCATGGGATACATCCTCGCATGTGCTTGCCTGCTCATCCCTTGCTGGACTTTTTGGCCTTCTTAGCAGTCCCTTTGAATGCTTTCAATTCTTCACTTGCCATTGCTCGCTCCATAGGCAAGTCGTATGCCAAACACATATACACAATTTGCATGAGAGCGCAACATCCGTGAATGATTTTTTTCCTTTCCCATCTGTGCTGTGCTAATTACAACTGATCAATGATCCAACTTGCAAGATCTATTGTCTAGGGCCCAATACAAGCTAAATACAATCCAAATCAAATACACTTGTGAGGCATAGTAAAACGATCCTGAGACGGGAATGCAAAGTGTTGCATACATATACATAGTGGCTTAGATAGCTCAGGTGTGATGGTCGAAATGTCTTCCCATTTGGTAACATCACCACGCTTCATCGGCTCTGGAATCATCCTTTCTTGCTCTGTCGGCGTGTGAGTTCCATGGATTATAATCACAGCCCGAATCAAATCCTTTGAAAGATAGAACTTCTTAAAAGCGGGGTCATTCACCAAAGACGGCAAAATAAAAGTGCCCGGCAAGTCCTTGTTCTCTGAGGCTGTAAGTGTGGTCACTAGGTAGTAACATCCAATCTAGTTTGGGAAATGGATCACTGAAGTATTCTATAAAACTTGCTCTAGCCCAAATGTGCTTTAAGTCTTCGGTATTTTTGAGCGCTTCAAATTCTCTAGAGAAGAACTGATACTTGCCCCACTTACTCCTATCAAAAGTCAAATCGGCATCAAAAATAAAATCTACGTCTACCAAAAGTCCTGCTAGACCTTGAAACCAATGAGAATTATGATGAACTTTTTTGCTATATCCCCTGGGTGGGTTGTCGATGGGCATTGCTCTTGGGAATCCTTGAAATTCTGGTGGTTGTACCGTAGGATATGATTGAGCCAATAATTCACCAAAATTGACCACAGGTACACTGGGTCTAGCTTCAGGTGGTCTTTTTGTCTGCATGGTGAGTGATGCGAGTGTGGAGAAGATCTGCTACAAAATATTAGCACATTAGTATGGAAATTAATCATGATCCCATTAAAGTGAGACCGCAATCCCTTTCCATAGCGGATGTGTAACCCATGTAGCCGAGTGTAGTGAGGTGGTTTATGGAATGATTTTTTTGCAAAACTAATGCAGGTCTCTAGACACCTACATGCTTCAGATAGTGCATACATTGCTTGATGAGATGTTATTACAAGTGATGTTGGGTGATAGTGTGTGAATTTGTACAAAGTTCAGTTGTGAATGAGTTATTACAAGGGTAGTGTTTAGTCGGGGTGGGAGTAATGTTAGACAACGGGTTTTGAGGAGACAGCTGGATACGTTTCGGTATCCACTTCCTAAGAGTTACTGAGCGGGTGGTATGTTTCTGCTGAGGGACAAAAGGTGATATTGGATGTGGTGGTATCGGGGTTAAAAGATTTCTGAGGGGTATATATTACATGGCTTGAGTGTTGAGCTATAATACACTATTTGGGTACCCATATCTGCGTGGGTGTGGGTCGATTTGTTAGGTACTTCTTGGCGATCCAAATGTGTCTACTATTCGTACTTGTAGAAGAAGGTTGAGAAGACTTTGGATACTGACTCTGCTTCTGCCTTAACTTCTTCTTGTCAATGTCTTCTTTTGTTGAAATTTGGTGGTACTTTCTGTCCTTTTGGCACCCATACTTGTCTTGTTCCACTTGCTCGGTTATGCTGATACTGCTTTCCTCCTTGTGTCATCTGATATGGTCGTCAGTTTGGGTTCCTCCATTGTGGTTGACTCCTTCGTGGTTGAGGTTGAGAGGTCAAACGGACACTCTGCTTTGGAAAAGAAGGGAGGTCCAACACTTGCGAAACCTGCCCATTAGGAAGTGCTTTGTTTTGTACCTTAAATCTAGGCCAGTCCACAGTAAGTGTGGAAGGATGGGCACCGCAGGGTATCGTGCCCATTTGGCCGCTGATGTAGTCCAGCTGACCACTGATGCAACCCACCTAACCCATCTGTTGGGTGATGACCCCTTCTAATTTGCAGGAAGACCAAGGGAAAATCTCATGACGTTCTTCTGAATGGCAATTGCCCCATCGTCGAGCCCGTGTGGGTTGGGGTAGATGTAGCGTGACTTATCTGGCCAAAGATCTTCTGGTCCTCCGTCGCGTGCATTTCATATGGTCTAGGGTTACATACCTCAGGCGGAGTGTTGTTAGGGAAGTCAAGCGGTATCACTCGCCACTGGTCTAAGGTTCCAATCTGCAAGGAGCCTTGTCTAAGATTTAGGTCCACTGAGTGATGTATAGCCAATCTTGGCCAAGGATTAGGGGTTCTATCAGGTCATCGTCATGGCACACTAGTAGATTCGCTGTCATGGTCATATCGTGTATGAGGATAGGAAGGTCCACCTCACCCATGCAAGGGGTTTCCATGCCTCCTAGCCCTATGAGGTAAGCCTCAATTGGCCGCATTTCTATTCCTGAGTCCTTATAGCGGGACCATCTCACAAACAACTCTATGCTTCTGTTGTCCTGAGGGATCCATTCTAGGATTAGTACTCTTGTCAGTATAGATTTCCCTCTAGGTGTCCTACGTTCTTCTCCTACTGGTTCTTTTCCTTGGGTTCTCGCTTCCGTCTCTAACTGAATTACACCAAACTCATTGGTATTATTTGGCTGAGTACTTATGATGTACATGGTTCCTTCTTTGTCTATGTATGCATCTCTCTCAAATTTCACCACTGGACGTTCCAATCCAATGGGTTGATCAGGATTGAGCACTTGCACCAGTGATCTTTGCAAACCATCCTCATAGATGTGAGCACCTAAGCGGTTGGTTCGGACATATTATAATTGAGTTCTATAGGGTCCTTCAGGTCTTTCCAAATATGCTAAACTATTCAAGTGATGTGCCCACGAACGTGCATTTGTTCCTACACTTGCTTCTGATGATCTAAGGCTTCGTCAGTCTGACTTACCTATATGCTTGCCCGATCTAAGGTTCATGAATTTACTTCTTGGCACTCTCTCATCGTCAATGGTTCTTTGTTCTTTACTGCTTGTTTCTTTTTTAATCCTTTTAGATTCTTGTCTTGTCTTAATGTATACGTCAGGAATCGACTTTTCGTTGTACTTTTAAGTTCTCGTTCTGTCATACTTTAATTCTTTCCTTTAGGTTTGTGTATCGCACAATTTTACCTTAGTCTTTGACTTGAACAGTTATGTCTCTTGAACTTGAAGTGTTCCTATCGTCGTTCTAATTTAATCCACAATGCTAGACGTTTAGCCTAAGCTAAATAATTGACTGAGGGGGTTGAGTATTCTTCCAACCTCAAGTCAGCTGCTTTGAGTGCTCTGATGCCCAAGAAGCCGCACTTCCCAAGCCTTGCATTCTTCACTGCCCTTGCTTTGCTTGCCCTTCAAAGTTCTTGCAATTTTTAGACCACTTCTCAAATGGATGCGCAAGCACTTTGATATATACACTTTTTAGGGTCCCTTTTCCTTTGCCCAAATTTCAATGCCCCCTAGCTTTTCTAGTCCCACAAATGGTCAACCTCAAATTATCCTCTCTTAAAAATAATGTCTTCTTTTCAAAAAAAATAGCTGAGCTCACGTAGTACTCATAAAGAGCTTTCTAATGAGCTATAAAGCTCAAAAAATAGACTTCGGATGAAAAAGATATGAACGTTCAGGTCCTCAAGGATAAAAACTGAGAATTAGGTTTTTCTTTCCCTATGGGCTAAGGGGTCTCCAATGAGCTTAATCACCGAAAATTTTGCTTAAAATAGCCTCAAATTAGCCCAAAAAATCAAACCCTAATTTTTGCATTTGGGGTGGACAATCGCGATGGTTTGAGACCATCGCGATGGCTCAGGTGAACCGTTGTGATGGTGTGGTACAATTGTGATGGTCCGATGGCACGAGGCGTCGCGATGGTCTAAAGTGAAGCATCACGATGGTCTAATCGACAAGCAATCGCGATGGCACCAGTCAATGGTCAACACAACAATCGCGATGGCGTGAGCCCACCACGATGGTCACGGGGCGCGATGGCTTGAGCCAATCGCGATGGTCCAACTTCAAGGCATCGTGATGGCGTATTTGGTATCGTCGCGATGGTCTGGCTTGACATGTGGCAAATGAGTCGTCGCAATGGCATGAGCCAATCGCGATGGTGTGGGGTTGACGAGGTCATCGTGATGGTCAGTGACCATCGCGATAACTCAACTGAACCGTCGCGATGGTGTGAGACCATCCCGATTGTCCGGTCAAGCC
>CM035425.1:16114466-16121966 GCA_020310875.1 Ceratopteris richardii | reverse complement strand
TCCATCACTCCATATGAGGCTTGGCATGACCGCAAGCCATCTGTTGCTCATCTGTGTGTTTTGGTTGTTTGGCATATGCATTAGTGCCCGAACAACATCGCAGAAAATTGGATGATAAAGCAATAAAATGTATTTTTGTTGGGTACAGTTCTGAAAGTAAAGGCTATCGTCTGTATTATCCATAGACTAAACGCATTCTGGTTAGCCGTGATGTTGTTTTTGTGGAAGATGCTATTCAGCCATTGCTTCCATGTACTAATGAGACATCTGTTAGCTCAAAGACATGTATGATACTTTGCTGCCTCTTTTTACAGGTGGACAGTCTAGTACTGGTCCTAATGAGGCAACTTCTCAGCCTTTGCAGGTTTCATGTGATGATGCAGATCATCCCATTTCTGATGGAGATTTACATGATGCACTTGTTGATGAGAGAGCTGATATTGAGGAGGCAAAAACTATGCCAAAATGGCTGGTGCAGACTTTGTGTGATAGCAAATTAGATGCACCTCTATCATATCGCACTCGATTAGGCTCTCATTGTGCCTCTTTTGCATCAGAATGCTATGCTATGGTTGCATCTAGTCTCTGTGATGAGACTGAGCCTGTTTCATTTGATGAAGCACAAAATTCAGAAAATTGGATGGCTGCTATGCAATCTGAATATGATGCTATAATGAAGAATGGTACTTGGTCTTTATGTGACTCGCCTCTTGGCAAGAAGGCCATTAACACTAAGTGGGTATACAAGCTGAAGTGTAAACCTGATGGTACAGTTGACAGGTATAAGGCTAGGCTTGTTGCAAAGGGTTATGCGCAGGAAAGAGGCATTGATTTTGATGAAACCTTTGCACCTGCATGCCGTATGACTACTGTTCGGAGCATCTGTGCACTTGCAGCTCATCATGGTTGGAATGTACATCATTTGGACATTAAAACTGCATTTATGAATGGTGACTTGCATGAAGAAGTGTATGTTTTTCAGCCCCATGGCTTTGTGCAGAAAGGGCATGAAAACTAGGTGTGCAGGTTAAAGAAGGCATTATATGGTTTAAAGCAAGCACCACGTGCTTGGTATGAGAAGATACATGCCTATCTGATTGCACATGGTTTTGAGAACAATCCAACTGAAAGAACCTTATATGTTAAGCGTGGTAATGATGTAATTCTGATCATTGTGGTTTATGTTGATGACATGCTGCTCACTGGTCCTCATGAGAGGCATATTGTTGATTTTAAGGCTGATTTGCATGCCTCATTTGAGATGTCTGATTTGGGGCATTTGCATCACTTTTTGGGCATTTAGTTTATGCAAGTTGATGGCGAAATGGCATTGTGTCAAACGAAATATATTGACACATTATTGCAGTGTTTTGGCCCTGAAGACTATAAACCTATTGCCACTCCTATGGAAACAGGTTTACGAATAAGTCTTCATGATGTTGGAGATGCATTTGATGCTGTTCTCTATCACCAGGCTGTTGGATGCTTATATGTGTGTGTGTGTGTTAATTTCTCACTTTAATCTCGCTCTTATAATTCATAAACAAGATTACTTGTGAAGACTATGAGAATGGGGAATCGTAAAATAATCCTTTTTCTTTTATAGAAATGCTTTTTGATAGAACACTTTTTAACATTTTTTTAATGATTTTTTAAATAAAAAAGGTTTCGATTAAAAGTTTTTTAATTAAAAAATTTTAATCTAAATGTCTAAACTAATTCAAATTCCGTGGAAGAAACTAACTTGCATCGAATAGTTCCATTGAATAATAAGAGGTAAAGGTATCATTCCGTAATTATTTATGAATAAATAAATTCTTGAATTAGATATGTTTTTTTTTCCAACAATTGCATCAACAAAGCCCTTTTGCAAGCCCTTTAGCGTCTGTATAGCTTGGTGTATGCTTACGATAAAGCAAAAGCAAATCCATTTAATGCACAAAGTTTGATTGCTATTACATAACTTGTGAGGGTGCAACACTCTCATCCTACCTCTTTTAGCTTCACTTCTCAATGTATAAGATAACACATGCTCCAAAATGATTAATTTCATCTTGAAAACTAGGGTTTCACTAGCCCTTTGGATCCCTCTACTACACATAAGATGATTCTTTCATACCAAAGCAACATACATAAGCTTTTTAGTTGGTGGTCAATACATTAATTAAAGGATGAAGTAGAGAAGAGGGAGTGTTTCTCATCACATTGCACACTCACATTGGGACATTATAAAGAGAGCTTCTAGTCTCTAGGAAAATATGGACAATCATTTCCCTCTTGAAGACAACATAGTAAAATGGAAGCTACTTTATTAATTCTTATTTTCACATGCCCTTGTATTTCATTCCTTGTTATTATTATTATTTTTTATTTTTAAAGAGAAAGTTTGGCCGAAGTCTAATCTCCCTTTGCTTGAATTGATAGAAAGAACCGTTATACAAGTGAATAAGCATAGTACCAATGAAACCTCTTTATTTCACAAAACAAAGATTAAACTATCCGAAAGCGACACTTGAAAAAGACTTCCTAAAATCTACGAACCACGTGAAAGCAATATACTTACGTAAGGAGAGAACTCTTCTACTGTAGAAAGAGGTTGAACCTTTGCCCCCGCCTCAAAAGTAAAAAACCCAACGAAACAACCTAACATACGCGTACCTTATATTTGTCTAGTGAATTTTCTTCATTGTCTTACGACGTCATTCATTTCAAGTAGAAATCTGTACCACAATCTCTCATGCATGATCTTTACAATTTCCAAGCAGGATACTCAATAAGCGTGTGCATTTTCATATTCACTTTTGTGATGTGCATTCGGCAGATTGCGTCAAGCTCCAATGGAGCTCCCATGCGCTTCCAGATGGGACGTTCGTCATACTTTGTGGAAAGCGCCATCAGGATCCTCTTCTGTTAGGTTGACATGCTTTTGTTCCCACTCATCTCGTAGAAGGCACCTCTCTGTAGTTACAGCTTCCAAGGGCCGTCAGAACAATTTTTCTCTGGGTGACCAGCTCCTTGACTACATTGAAGGTAATGGATCTTACTTGTGTTTCAATATTGAACCGTGAGACCTCCGTGCATTTATGTGCGTAAAAGAGAGAGAGAGAGAGAGAGAGAGAGAGAGAGAGAGAGAGAGAGAGAGAGAGAGAGAGAGAGAGAGAGAGAGAGAGAATCTTGACGTGTTCAAAGTCCAGAATGACCTATGAGACCCAAAAAATTCCATCTTGGTGGGTCTGTTGAACAAAATAAGAACGAGAGCGGAGAATAACACTATTAAATGAAAGGGGCCAAGAATTAGTAACAAAATGTGGTGGCCAAGGACCTGGGAAAGCCCAACCACAAGGCATCTCATGCACAACGGACTGATACTAGATGTAAACGATCAGCCCGTGAAATGATACAAAAAGGGGCGCACAGCTAACGAGATGCTTTGCATCTGTCTCTGACTGAGCTCCTCCATATTCTCTATGGTAAACACCTGACAGTGTGTCTCAAACGACAAGCTACAAGGATCCAAATGCTAGACCTGAGTCTCTGTTGGTAGCATGGGATCCTCTACAATCAGCTGTATTTACAGCGCTGTAAGTCAATCATACAATTGAGCAATATGCATGTAGTGTGTGAAACCTCCTCAAACAGCTTGTATCTTGTTCGTCATTAGATACCCAATACTGAACATCTTCGGTCTTTTTCTTTTACGACTCTAGAGCACGACCCAAATTCGAGATAGATAAATAGGTAGGTAGATAGATGTCAAATGGATGCATTGATGGATCATGGATAGGTGTGTGTGTGCATGAGTGTTTATATGCATGCATATATATATATATATATATATATATATATATATATATATATATATATATATATATATATATATATATATATATATATATATATATATATTTTATCAAGTGGACTTGACAAGAAGATACAATGATGAAAATAATAATAAATCTAATCGTTTAAGCCCTCTGATGATGAAGATGATGAAGGAATGTCTCCAAAAGAAATAACATTTCTTGCATCGTCAAACTCTGGCTCTTTGATAGTCACGGTCGGAAGTGTCCTCTGACTCTCCAATATGACTCTCCAATATCATCGTCATCGATCACTTTAGCTCTGCGGCATGTAGGTAGCTTACGCCTCTGTGCCACTGCTGAACTAGTAGATGGAAGTTGGAACATGAGAGATATCTCGCTGCACCATTGCACGTGAACGAGCTCGTGTCACTCTCCTATCCACACACTGAAGCTCATCATGTAACATTCGGTAGATGTCCTCTTGCTCATCATGAATGCGAGCTGGGACATCCGTGTCTGCCTCTACTGTGTCATCAAATAATGTAGGGGAAACCTATAATGGAACAAATTATAGCATTATACCAATTGGCAACGACCATTAAAAAAACATATGTCGAATGTTTAATGTTCATACCTGTTTGGGACCTTCCATCTTCTTTAGGTCTTGTACAAGGCATAAATTGGCCTTGCAAAAGACCACACATTCCATTTGTGACACACTCAATCGATTTCTCAACTTTGTGTGCACAAGTGAGAACGAACTCCAATCCCGCTCACAAGAAGGAGCGGAAGCGTCCTAAACCAAATCGATGAGAAAAAAAGCAAATCAAAATTTTGTTATATTCCAATATGAAATAGATAATCTCATAATTCATTGAATATTAAATAAACCACTATACCTGTGAAAGGACTCGAAGGGCAACCGATGCAGTCGTTGGGTGACCATACCCATAATGCTGCCACCACTGTAAGGGTCGCATGGTCACCTCTGCACGAAGCGAGGTACTACAGCCATATGCCATATACTGATCTTTCATAAGTCGAAGGGAACCCTTAGACCATAATGAGGGTCCTTTGAAGAAAGGATATAGTAAGGCTGAAAATCCATGAATGGGTCGAAAGAAGTAGACCCATCGTGAATCAATCAACCAAAGTACATCCTCCCTCCTAGAAAAAAATGTAAAATAAATTATACATTAAACAATTGTATTGATCAATGACCATTATACAAAATCAAAAACATTGAACATTGAACATACTTGGAAGGAATCAAAGCCGTGGATGTAGCAATCGCCTGATGCATACGCGTATACATATGACACACCAGACCAGGAGTGGAGCCCTCTTGGTCTAGTATACATAAGACTATATAAATGTATTTCAAAATAGGCAATATAGTCTCGATCTCGGTCCAAAAGTCCTCATCTAGAGCTTTGCATTGCACATATCGTGCAATATCGGTGTTCGCCGTGGACATGGTCAACCAATGACAATCAATAACTGTCATACGCAAAGAGCCCATAATCATGTGGAGTCTGTGGAACACTAAGTAGATATACGCAAAGCGTGTGTTCGTACGTCGAATCATGTCATGTGCACTATACGATTGAAAAATAGCTAGGGCTTGATGGTTCTTCTTAGTGAATGTGACGATACATTCTGCATCTGCCACTAAAGATGCAAGCCATGACAATTTTGCAAGATCTTCAAAGAGAAGATCTATGCAATGTGCGGCACATGGGGTCCACACAATATTAGGGAATTCTCTCTCTCAACTAATTCCCCCATTCCCTTGCAATTGGAAGCATTGTCCGTTATAACTTGTACAACATTCTCTACACCAATCTCAAGAGTAGCAGTTTTTATATGTTGAAAGATAAACTCCCCAGCGATGTGCACCCCCGCATGACTCCCATCAATAGGGCGTAAGAAATAAGTTCCTAAACAACTAGAGACCAAAATGTTAATGATGTGGCATCTTCTATTATCACTCCATCATGAGATGATGGAGCAACCATAGGTCTTCCAAACCACTCTAATGGGCTCGAGTTGCAACTCTATGCGCTCCTTTTCTTCATCTAACATAGGTCCACGGAGTCTATGATACTCCACTCCATGCCAATCATCACATGGGCCAACTTGAGCAATGGCTCTAACCATTCTCTTCGAAGCATGAGTCCTCACTACATTAAATGACAGGTTGCATTGAAGAATGCAACGTTCTATTTCAATCTCAGCCACTTTCATACGTTGCTTCTGCAACGCGGAGGACATAAAAGAAGAGCTCATGGTGGCTTGCCTTCCTCTTTGAGAAAGAGGAGGAACAGAAGTATCTTTCTCATCACGTTGTGATGCAAGTCGCCCCTTCATGGTGGAGGTGTCTTGACTAACAGAGGTATCCACATCATCCATCATCACGACGAGCTTCCTTCCCTTGTTGAGCAGAACGATGCTCACACTGAATTACCTCTGCAATTTCAGAAGGGACCTTCTCACATGTTGAGATGCCTCCTCCCCCTACACTAGACACATGGCTAATGAGTCGTGATGTGGTAGTAGTGAAGTTTGTACCACAATACTTACATACCTATTTTCTAGTACCAGTTCTAGATGCATTGGACCCAGATGCCAATGAATGACATGCTGTATGTGCATCCCATACACCTGATATGACATGAGGCATGATAGTAGATATGAGAACTTTCAAACTTTGAACTTTCAAGTTTCAACTAATGGATTATGGAAGTGACAAGTATGGAAGGATTATGGAAGGCAATGGATTATGCATTATATTAATAACTATTATGTATTATGGATAATGGATTATGGAAGGCAATGGATATGTATTATGGAGCAACGAGTTCCAAGGTTCAAGGCTGAGTCTTGACTCTGTAGTGTTGCCTCAAGGTGGGAAGAGTGTCCTATGGTGCTATGGACTCTTGAGAGGCAGCGAAACAGCTCAATGAACTTGCGGGCAGCAACTTGCACAAGGCTCAGATGTTGAGACTGAACTCGGACTGTGGGACTGCACCGTGCGGACAAGCTCAAGGCTGAGAGCTACACTGGCAACTTGCAAGTCTTAGTGGTCGTCATCACGATTTTCAAAAAACCTAATTACCCAGTTCCAAACGAATCGGATTGAACCGAACGTACCGTTTGGTACCTTCTCAAACAAGCCGTATCCTTTCCAAAATGGCCACCACCATTTTGGAATACCAAGAGCTGTCTCTCCAACTGAAGTCGCAACTCTACATCAGCTAGATAAAGCCTATATACATATGTGTTCCATGCACTCAAGAGCTCCTCATCCACGATGGCCTGCTGAGATCTCCATAAGGGATGCAATAAGTGTGCCATCCCATGGATCGGGCGATGAAACCAATCCCATCGATCCCTCCACACACCCTTAAGCTGCTCAATCCTATAAACAAAGAAATTATAAATTTTAGAGACTAATTTTTAAGATAATAAGAATTTTAAGTGTCAAAAATTCAAAGTAATAAGTAATAACTTAATAAATACCTTTCCAATGTCAAATGTGGGCAACGTGAAAGGGACTCGCCAACTCGATCCATGAACTCATAGACGAGTCCCAATGTACTCCCCTCCATATCAACGATGCGAAGGACAGAATATAATGGATGTATGGCACGCACAAGTGCCTCTACATCCCTCCAAAATGAATCCGACAAGCATG
>CM035425.1:16076966-16106966 GCA_020310875.1 Ceratopteris richardii | reverse complement strand
GCTATATGTGAGGTAAGTATAGGTAGTGGGGTGTCAGGATGAAGTGAAAGAAGGCTTTCTCAACTCGGGCTGAGTATATGTGAGCAAGCTCGTTTGTGAAGTGGATGGTAGTGTGTGGGGGGCGTGTCATGGGTGTGTGTGTGGGAATGTCTCCCTTGAGGGGGGGGGGGAGAGAGAGAGAGAGAGAGAGAGAGAGAGAGAGAGAGAGAGAGAGAGAGAGAGAGAGAGAGAGAGAGAGAGAGAGAGAGAGAGAGAGAGAGAGAGAGAGAGAGAGAGAGAGAGAGAGAGAGAGAGAGAGAGAGAGAGAGAGAGAGAGAGAGAGAGAGAGAGAGAGGGAGAGGGAGAGGGAGAGGGTGAGAGGGAGAGGGCGAGCGCGAGGGGGGGAGGGGGGAGAGAGAGGGAGAGAGAGAGAGAGAGAGAGAGAGAGAGAGAGAGAGAGAGAGAGAGAGAGAGAGAGAGAGAGAGAGAGAGAGAGAGAGAGAGAGAGAGAGAGAGAGAGAGAGAGAGGGAGGGAGGGAGGGAGGGAGGGAGGGAGGGAGGGAGGGAGGGAGGGAGGGAGAGAGAGAGAGAGAGAGAGAGCGCACACACACATACATATATATATATATATATATATATATATATATATATATATATATATATATATATATATATATATATATATATATATATATATATATATATATATATATATATATGTGTGTGTGTGTGTGTGTGTGTGTGTCTCTCTCTCTCTCTCTCTCCCCCCCCTCTGTGTGTGTGTGTGTATGTATACATGTATATATGTATATATGTATGTATGTATGTATATGTATACGTATATTATATATGTATATGTATATGTATATGTGTATATATATATATATATATATATATATATATATATATATATATATATATATATATATATATATATATATATATATATATATATATATATATATGTGTGTGTGTGTGTGTATGTGTGTATATATGTGTGTGTGTGTGTGTATATATATATATATATATATATATATATATATATATATATATATATATATATATATATATATATATATATATATATATATATATAGAGAGAGAGAGAGAGAGAGAGAGAGAGAGAGAGAGAGAGAGAGAGAGAGAGAGAGAGAGAGAGAGAGAGAGAGAGAGAGAGAGAGAGAGAGAGAGAGAGAGAGAGAGAGAGAGAGAGAGAGAGAGAGAGAGAGAGAGAGAGAGAGAGAGAGAGAGAGAGAGAGAGAGAGAGAGAGAGAGAGAGCTCTTTCGTGACGTAACAGAAACGTTTTTGACGGGACTTTTTTAGTCATGTAGAATGTTATGTATTATTGATAAAATGCTATGTTTCTCTAGGTCTTATTGTCTAGGTACTTGAGTTTGGAGGGAGAAAGAGGGAGGGAAGAATGGAGGGAAGGAAGGAGGAAGAGAGGGGGGGAAGAGATGGAGAGAGAGGGAGAGGGGGAGCGAACATTTTGTAAGTGTGAATAGCCTTATTATTTTTTAGGCATGAGTGTGCTTGCATGTATGTTTGTATGTATGTTATGGAGACAACAAAGTAAGATGATATTGTGTTTTGGAGAGAATCACATTTCATGAATCTTGACGGTATGTTGAAGTTGGAAGAGTAAGGATGCACACAAAACAACATGAGAAAGAAAAAGTTTAGGAGCACAAGGAATAATGTAATTACTAGTGTGCTATATATCAAGATATGTAGCTTTTCAAGGTTATGGGAAAGGAACTAGTGTTGTATACTATATTCTTTTTGATTCTTTGTAAAATTTTTAGGCGATGTCAGATACTATAAGAAATGTTTTACCTTACTTGTCATGCATTGGGTAGACGTCAGATGTCAGAAACATGTTAGAAACAACTTTGTATATATGCACACACATACACACATATACATACATACATACGTAAAGAGAGAGCACATGTGGAAGCGAAATAAACATGTACTCACAAAATGGAAAAGAGGATGAAACTCAAAAGTGAGTAGATCATGAAATGGGAAAACTTACATATGGATTAGAGTGAGCTTATCAAGAGCATGAAGTGGCCTGTCAAGCTTCTAACCAAGTACAAAGTGGGGAGAATTTGGATCACCAACCTAGTAAGCATATCCGACAAAATGAACACCCTCTCTATACCAAAGACCATGATGTCAAGCAAGGATTATCGACATTAAGTACGAAGAAGGCAAGCAAGGATTCTTTTTTGTAGATGTAAAGATTGGCATCACCAAAACTTTTTTTGAAGTTCGTGGTCCTCAAAGAATGAGTGGATATTTTCATACAATGCCCGAGGTGCTTGCTTTAGACCATAGAGTGCTTGTGGTGAAATTTGTATACTCGATCTTCTTTTCCTTTGATTTGGAAACCTTGCTGTTGTTCCACATATGCGTCTTCTCAAAGTTCTCCATCAAGAAAGACACTCTTAATTTCTAGTTGGTAGACGGGCCCTTTGTAATGTGCTCTTATAGCAAGCAGTGTGCGGATTGTAGTGTATCTTCTTGTAGGAGCAAATGTTTTCTTCATAATCGATGCCATGCTTTTGCTTGTATTCTTTGGCAACTAGTCGACCTTTATATTTTTCTAAGGTTCTATCGAACTTATACTTGACCTTGCAAACCCATTTTATCCCAATTATTCGGTGATTTGGTGGTTTAGTTATGTGTGTCCAGATCTTGTTATCTTGGGTGGCTTGAATTTCAGATTTCATGTAGATGATGAGCTCCCCAGCTCCAGTTAGAAGAAGCTTCACAGTGCTCATATGGCTTCATGATAAACTCCTAGTGAGATATATAAATAAGACAGCATTTTCGAGGCTTTGCAGGGCTTTGCAGTCGAGCAAATGGCACTTGTAGCCATTCATTGGAGAGCTCTTTGACTTGAAATATCTCGATTTGGATATTGGGCGAGGAAGTGATAGTCAAGAAGGTGAGCTAGGTGCTGCATACTCCACCTCTCAGAGAGGATAGGCTTTACAATTTTGCAAAGAATAAGAGGGGAGGCAGATTTTGATGTCTGTAGAGAGGGAGGAAGCCAGAGACTCATGTATGCAGGAGGAAGCCAGAAACTCGTGTATGCAGGGCGAGTAGTCCCACATGTGGTGCGTTCAGTTCGAATTGTGGCTATTTAAAACATATCTTCCACTAGGAGGAGGGAAAAGATGGACTTCTTTCATACATATGCATATGCGTGTGGGTGGGCAGCCTGCATGTGCTCTCAGCTTCCCTGGGCGGTGATACTCCATCTTTAGCTGCCATTCGCACTCAAAGAGCTCTCTTGGGGGGGGTCACCTCCACTTTCTTTTGCTGTAGAAGACAACTGACAGTGATGAGCAGCTCCATAATAATCCATGCGTGAAAAATTCTCCAAATGGCTATTTAGTCTTGGGGTTGACTACATGAAGTTGTATTTAAACTTTCCTTCAGAGTGACAGGGTTCGCCTGGATTCAAATTAGTAATCTGTTTGTCATAGTAGTAAACATGCAGATTTCATAATTAAAATTTTCATCCGACTCACAATCAGTTAATAGATGTATATACCTTATCTACTGTGCATTTGTTTCGAATTGTCCTATGTTTTTCTTGCTTCTTGTCCTATATTTTCATTTTCCTGGATTCATCTTGGTATATTTAGTAGACACAGCATGGAGTGCTGCACATATCATTGCTGACACTAAGCACATTATGGATTTATTGTAATATAACAGGTTTGATCATAAAACATGTGCTGAAATAATTATCGCAAAGAATGAATCACGGCTCTAACTTAAAACATAAACTAAGGAATCTGGTTGTCTGGTAGGGGAGTCTGTTTCTAGATTCTTTTAATCAGATGTGCTAAGTGTGGGCGAGAGAGAAAGAAATGCCTTTATACCACTGCCACTAAATCAGTCAGAGCCCTCGTTGTTTAAAGCTGTGAAAAGGAAATGAGACAGATGTGTGGTTCGATGCCTCAGTTTGCTTCTACGAACTGGTTATTAGGCTTTATAATGGTTGGATCTTTAATCAAGAAGTTTTTGGTGCATTTTCTTTCCTTGCAGCATTTTTATGTTTTGAAAGCAACTGGTTCTGTAGATTTACAGTTGCTGATCACCTTATAAGATATTATGTGTGCATATTTTTATGCTTTCTTTGAAAGATGAATATAAGCTGTTAATGTGATAGTTCTTTTGCAATGAATCATGTTTGCTCAGCCTAAACAACATTTTAGGTTGAAAACAGGTGGTCCTAAACTGAGAAAATGGTATGGAGCTCCTGATCAGATCTTGAGAGATGGTGGGGATATTGAGTCATCTGAAAGCACGAATGAAGGTCCTATTTTTTCTGGGTTACAAATAGCTCCATTAAAATAAATAACACTAAGCTTCAGCTGTGAACTTTGTGGATCTGCTTTCTGCAGGCTCAGAACCAATAGATGAAATTCGGGATGCAGTGCTTGTTACAGATGCTGATTCTATGACTGGTCAGGTGATTTCTGCATTCCAAAGATTATATGCACTAGTCTATGTTTACCAGCTTAACATGACTCCAAGTCAATAATAACCTTTTTTACAGCTAGTATTGTTGGCCTTAATAGTCAGACGAGTTCGAATTCGAGCTCTTGTGAGAGATGGAAAAGAAATTGTTCAAGCCTTTGGCTCCTATGTGGAGGTGAGTAATAGTTTCATTTAAATTTGTCTAGTGCCTTCTTCTTTTTTTGGGGCATTGTATTGACATAGAGTGACAATTCTGTGCTCAAGCCAGTAGTAGGTAATGTGGAAGATGCAAGAAGCTTGAAGAAATCTTTAAGGGGAGTCCGTGCTATTGTGTGCTCCAATAGGGTAAGTACTAGTGTAATGAAATATTCTCTCGACATACATGTTTGGATTTCAGTACAGACTTTGTACGCTCATCTTCACTGCCAATGTTTTGGTTACATAGACAGATAAGGGATAGGCTACAGAAATGTGTGGGCCAAGTAGAGTTTGATCTGCCAAAGAGAAGCTGCTTAAATCTTGTCGTTCTGCTTTGTCATCGGCATTTTCTTTTTTCAGATAATAAAAAGGGCTGTCTATGGAAAAATGGACTTATTTCGTTGTGGCTTGCTTGGAAATTCCTTTTGTGCCACTCCAAGAAGATCTATCAGTGGGATAACCTTGTGATAGGTTCACAATTAGATGTCATGTGGTACAGATGGCTTGCTACAGATCAGCCTAGAGATCATGAGTATCGGGTGTCTCTCCACCCGTGTCCATAGATAATCTGCAAGTCTTGGCCTCCAAATGGATGATCTATACATTAGTGATGGTGTGACCAGTGTATCAAATAACTACCCCTGCATTTGGGGCTCTTGAAAGTGTGCCTAGTGACTCTGCCTCTCCATCAATGCTAATGCTGCATAACTACAAGTGACGTAAGCCTAGGCTGCCGGGGCCATAGAAAATGGACCTAACATGGCTGAAAAAGGCACTCCAAGATAAACATATGAATCAGTGATCTCAATGTGTCCTCTGGCCACTGTGAATACACTTTTGTCTCCGTATCCATGGTGAAGTGCCAAAAATAAGTACCTTGATTTTACCAAGGTTCACTAAAAGTCCTCTCTGTGAGTAGAAATCATCTAACACATGTAAATGGTCGCAATCCCTCCGCTGAAAAAAAAACAAGACCACATCATCTAACAAGATGTGTACAATGGCTCCCCCCAACTCCACCCCTCTAACTTCATGTTGCCGAATAAAGTCTACAATCTCATCAATGTATACCCTAGTTAAAGTAGGGGATAATGGATACCCTTGTTTCACACCTATGGGGATAGAAAAGCCCAGCAAAACATTTGACACTCTCTCATACAAAGCATAGATCCCCCATAGCACGTCATCTGTAGCCCCAAGATCTAGTAGTCATATGAAGAGTCTCTCTTTGGGTATTGTGTCGAATGCTTTGTGGAAGTCCACATAGCAGCACTGTATCTCCTCTTCTTGGCTCGTGCCCGATCAATCAAACATCTCAGTGTGAAGATATGGTCAATGGTGCCAAAGGCATGTCGAAAGCCAACATGCCCTGGAGCACAAAAACCTCCATGCTCAACCAAAATGCTAAGCTGCACCTCAAGAATCGCTTCATAGAGTTTGGCCCATATGGGGCCAATCATGATAGTTGGGAATGTGCTAGGATCCATAATATCCCCATACTTGCGAATAGGAACAATGGTGTGCAATATCCACGAGATTGTGAATCCCTCAACCAAGGCTTGGTTGAAGAGGTGTGTGATAAGTGGTAACAAGTGAGACATTCAACCCAAGCATGCACGAAACTGGACACGGAACGCCAAGGTGATTGCCAAAAGAACACGTTTTATATTCTGTTCATAAACCATTTTACAAGGGACGACAATGAGAGCTTGGAAGAGGAGTAGTTCGACTACGCCTTATAGTTGCCCACAATTAGGTGCCGCGGGGCATACCCCTCAAGCATTGAAAGGCCTTGGATAGAAAAACAGGGGCTGTCACATCCTTCCCCGGCTTGGAGAGCTTGTTGCCCTCAATAAGCGGGTTTAGGTTTACAAAACTTGTTGTGTTACAAAATGTTGGGAACATTACAATGGGCTAAGGGGCCATGGTAGGCCTAAGAGGTTCGGTAATATTTTCGGACAAGAGAATGGTCCGGACCAAAGGTGTTGGCCAAGATCCAGTCGGAGTCGGCATCAACTAAGGGACGACCTTTCCACTTGATGAGGAATTGGGGCCCTTCACATGTGTTGCGGTCACGTAAGATGGCTTCTGGTTCGAACTGGTTCCCACCATCTTGAAGCACGGGGACGTCATGTCCATACTTGGCCTCAGGTTTGAATTGTTTCAGCAAGCTCTCGTGAAATGCATTATGGAACTAGGCATTGTCGGGCAACTCCAGGCTGTATGTGATTCGTTGATCTGCTTTTCTACCTTGTACGGTCCGTAGTATCGATGGTTGAACTTCTGTGTGATTTTCCGGAGAAGTGTGATGTTTCGCGCTCACAAGGACTAAGTCTTCGACTTCAAAAACTTCACCCGGTCTTCGTTTGTGATTCGCATACCTTGCCATATGTTCCTTGCATTTCTGTAAGCTTGACTTTCTAGCTTTGTCTTCCATTGATCGAGGAATGCTCTACAATCGAGGTTGTTGGTGGCCAAAGTGGAGTCTTGTGTGAGGGCGAGCGGGCTGATGACCTCTTTTTCGGTTGCGAGCTCGAACAGGGTCATTTTTGTACTTGAATGGACCGAGGCGTTGTAATGAAACTCGAAGATGTCTAAGTGTTTGGCCCAATCTTGTTGGTCCGTTTGCACATAGTTGCGAATGTAGTCTTCAATTGTTTGGTTGACCCGCTCAGTTTGCCCGTCAGTTTGTGGGTGATACGCACTAGAAAATCTGAGTTGTGTGCCGAGTAAGCGAAAGAGTTTGGTCCATAACCGACTCAAGAAGAGGCCATCTTGATCTGACACGATAGCGAGGGGCAAGCCGTGATACTTGACAATGTGTGCGAAGAACAGTTGGGCCGCTGCTTTTGCGTTCAAGGGAGGCTTAGCCGGAATAAAATGGGCATGTTTGGTGAAGTAGTCGACAACGGCAAATATAATTGAGTATCCCTGGGATGGTGGGAGCTCGGTTATGAAGTCCATACTAATCATGTCCCACGGTCTGTTTGGTGTGGGCAAAGGTTGTAAGAGGCCCGCCGGTTTGATTCTATCCTGCTTGATGAGTTGGCATGTCTTCGGTTTTGGCCTCCATGTCTTGCCAATTTACAGTCATGTGCTTCCGGAGCAACTCCTTGCGTATCTCAAAGTCATCTCGGGCATAGATTCGGCCTTTCCAGTAGAGTGTGCCTTCTTCTACGGAATACCTGCCCGAGTGGGAGGTGTTGCGAACCTCCTGCACCCGGCTGTTGCGTTCTTGAGCTTGCTTGATCCTGCCCTTTAAGTTGGATGAGATTGTGGATAAGGCTTGAACTTCAGGTCTTCTACTTAGTGCGTCTTGCATGATGTTTTGTTTCCCCGGCTTATGAATGATCTCGATGTCAAACTCTGCGAGGAAATCCTGCCATCTAGCTTGCTTTGGACTTAGCTTCGGTTGGGATGCTAAGTATTTGAGTGAGATATTGTCTGGGAAAACCTTGGTGTGCTTGTCCTTGACGTAGGGTCTCCATTTGCAGAGGCAATAGACGATTGCGAGCATTTCCTTCTCATGTGTGCTCCACTTGAGTTTGACTTTGGTAAACTTGTGAGACTCGTAGGCGACCGGTTGCCCGTCTTGCATCAGGACCCCTGCAATCGTCGTGCCGAATGCATCGACACGAATTTCAAAGGGTTTATCGAATTCTGGAGTTTGAGGAGAGGGGCGTTGCACATCATGACCTTAAGTGCTTCGAAGGCATCTTCTTCGGCTTGGCCCCATTTGAAGTCCTCTTTCTCTTTGATCAAGTCCAATAGCGGGGCTGCGATCTTGCTAAAATCCCGAATGAAGCGGCGGGGAAACTGGAAGAATCTGATGAACTCCCGAACCGCTTTGACGGTTGTTGGGGGGGCCCACTTCAGCACTGCTTCCACTTTCTTGGGATCGATATGAAGCCCAAGTTCTGAGACAATGAAGCCCAAAAACTTGACCTCCTTCATGGTGAACTCGCACTTGCTCAGTTTAGCATAGAGGTGGTATTCACGGAGGCGTTGGAGAACGGCCTTCACATGTTAGTAGTGCTCTTCTAACGTGCGATTGTAAATCCGCAGGTCATCAATGTATATTATGAGGAACAAATCTAGCATATCCCGAAGGCCATCGTTCATCTCTCGGCAGAACGTCTCAAGGGCCCCTGCGAGCCTGAACGGCATGACGAGCCACTCGTAGCCTCCATAACGTGTACGGAAGGCAGTCTTTTCGATGTACTCCTGAGCCTCCCTGATGTGATGGTATCCAGAATGGAGATCTATGCGTGTGAAGTATCTCGCCTTGCCTAGGTGGTCTAGAACTTCCTCCATTACCGAAACCGGATACTTGCTTTTGATGGTGATCTTGTTGAGGGCCCCGTAGTCAATACATAGGCGTAACGAGCCATCCTTCTTCTTCACAAAGAGGACTGGCGCTCCATACGGTGAGTTGCTTGGTTGAATGTAGCCTTGCTCTTCTAATTCATGTAGTTGACGCTTAAGCTCCTACAGGTCGGTCTCATTCATCTTGTAGTGCCCTCCTGAAGGGGTCGGTTGATCCGGGAGGGTGTCGATCTGATATTGCACATTGCGTGCCAGTGGGAGTCCGGGTGGAAGTGTATCTGTAAGCACATCTGCATATTCCTCCAGGAGAAACATGAAGCTCGGGTGGCCGATCTTGGTAACGTCAATTGAGGCCAGTTCTGTTTCCGTTTCGACTGAGCGCAAGAGGCATAGGTGTGAGATCCCCCCTTGGTAAACTGCTTTACTAAACTGTTTGTGTGAGAGTGTTGGGGGCATGGTGGGATGAGGAAGCCCGTGCTTGAGCCATCGCTTCTGGATTGATTTCAGTGGCGTTGGTGTGAACAACTTTGTTCTTGTTTGTGCTTGGCAGTGTTGCATACGCAACGCGTTGCGAACCTTCGCAATGTACGCAACGCAACGTCGCGTTGCGTATGCGTTCGCAACGCGTTGCGTATAAATTAAAAAAAAAAGGGCCCTTCCAGCGGGCCGAAAACGGCCCGCTGGAGGGCCCTTTCTCATTTCATTCCAGAGCACTCAGAGCACTCAGCAGGGCTGCGGGCAGAGACGAGAGAGAGAGAGAGAGAGAGAGAGAGAGAGAGAGAGAGAGAGAGAGAGAGAGAGAGAGAGAGAGAGAGAGAGAGAGAGAGAGAGAGAGAGAGAGAGAGAGAGAGAGAGAGAGAGAGAGAGAGAGAGAGAGAGAGAGAGAGAGAGAGAGAGAGAGAGAGAGAGAGAGAGAGAGAGAGAGAGAGAGAGAGAGAGAGAGAGAGAGAGAGTTTACAGCAGTCAACCATCATGCCTAGAGCTAAACAAGGCTGTTGGCAATATGTCACGAGCCAAGGAAAGTTTGGAACAGGAGGTAGTGAGAGATGGACCTGCAATTTGTGTGGGTACAAAGGGACAGGAGGGGCAGATAGAATAAAAGCACATTTAGCACGTTTTGGAGGTATAGGAGTTGGTCCTTGCTCTAAACCAATGCCAGAGAAGATGAAAGAAGAGCTTTTGGAATGGGTTGCAGCACGGGAAATGAGAAGAGGGGTTAGAGCATCAACAGAAACACATAGTAGTGCACAGAGCTCTATTCCTCCAGGACATTCATCCCATGCATCTCAAGGGGAGTTTCCTTCAGCCCCTCTTGTTGAGGACTTGGAGACAGAGGAGGTAGCACATGCATCAGAGCAGCAGCAAAAGAGACCACGGGAGAGTCAGAGCATTGCTACAGGTCGTGGCAGCCTACATGCATCATCCATACGGGCTAGTTTGCAAAAGCAAGGGAAGCAGGAGGCCACCCAAGGTATTATGAGGCTCTTCATTAAATGTGGTTTAAGTTTTAATGTGGTGCGCACTCCCGCATGGAAAGAGGCCATGAAAATGGTGAGTAGGCTTGGGGTTGAGTGGGAAGGGCCTTCTTATGAAGAGCTAAGAGGAAGTGAGCTGAGAAGAACAAAAGAAATTGTGCAAAAGCAATTGGAGCCTATGGCGGAGACCTGGAAGAAATATGGCTGCACTTTGATGTGTGATGGATGGACAGACATTAGGAAAAGAAATGTATATAATATACTTGTTCATTGTTGCAAAGGTACCATGTTCCTACGTGCCATTGATGCATCTACTCCAGGCCTATCCATCACAGGGGAGTACATTTTTGGACATATCAGACAGGCAGTCTTGGAGATTGGAGTGCAGAATGTTGTCCAAGTCATAACGGACAACGGAAGTAATTGTGTTTCCATGGGGCGGATGTTAGAGCAGGAGTTCCCATCCATTGTATGGACTCCATGTGCAGCTCATAGCATAGACTTATTGATTGAGGATGTTGGGAAGGTCCCTTGGATACATGAGATTTTTTCCACATGTCAGAGAGTGGTCACCTTGTTCACGAAGAGGCCAAAGTTGCTTTCCATTTTCAGATCATACAGTGATTTGGAGCTTCTTAGGCCAGCAAAGACCAGATTTGCTTATATGTGCATTGTGATGGAGAGATTGCTTCGAGTGAGGCAATCACTTATGCAGACAGTTGTTTCTCAGGAGTGGCTTGCATGGAGTGGCCATACATGCAGTAAAGCAGAGTCAGTACGCATTACATGTTTGAGTGACAGTTTTTGGAGAGAGGTAGAGGCTTTGGTGGGAGTGATGCAGCCTCTATACTCCATGCTACGCATTGTTGACATGGAGGGGAGTACTATAGGCCTCGTTTACGAGTATATGGACCGTGTTGGGGAGTCCCTTGCTCGATGCACTTCTATTTCTTCAGACAGGTATGCCATATGCATTTTGATAATGTTACATTCAAATTTTATTATTCTTATTTATATTACCAATCATCAATGACATGTCACCTGCATTCACATTGATTCTTGATTCTTGACTCTTGGATAAATAGGCTTGATGAGATTAGATCTATATGGAGGGATCGATGGGGTTGGTTCCATCGACCGATTCATGGTATGGCTCACATTCTACACCCATTATGGAGAACTGAGAGGCAGATGTTGGATCATGAGCTTGACAGTGCATGGACTTCATACATAGGTAGATTATATCCTGATGATATTGATATGCGCTTGACACTTGAGGATCAGCTCCTACTATTCCGGAACTATGGGGGTAGTTTTGGGAAAGATACCGCCATGCTCCGGTCTAGTCAGTTGTCACCTGTGTCTTGGTGGGAGAAATATGGCCTATCTGCACCTGAGTTGGTAAGTAGTAAGTACAAACTTCTAAGTTTCATTTAAATTTTAATTCATAATTTTGAACTCATAATTCAAGCAAATAATGCATACTTTTTATGGAACATGCAGAGATCAGTTGCCATCCGCGTTCTTTCACAGGACTGTAGCGCTAGTCCATGTGAAAGAAATTGGAGCACTTGGGCCCTCTTCCACACAAAGAAGAGGAATCGCTTATCTACTGCACAGTTGGAGCGGCTAGTATATTGCCACTGCAACTTGCGCCTTTTGGAGAGCGGAGGTCATACAGCAGATGTGCGACAGGTCAACATTGACCACATTGACATAGAGAAGGTCCATGAGATGCCTACTATACCTTCAGAGGAGTTGGACCTTTACAGCATGTTATATCAGGAGTTGACCGAGCCACAGCATCAAACTCGCTCCCAGAGACGTACTCGATCATGAGCCGTAGCATTTGCAGGGGCCTCTACTAGTTCCGCTCCACATGGTAGAGAGGATGAGGATGAGGATGAGGATGAGCCTGATGAGGATGAGTTTTCATCAGATACTTAGTCAGATTCTGATGATTGACTCTTGGACTGACTTATATTTGTATATTTATTTGGACATGTCACATGAGTCATGACTCATGACTGATGAGTCATTGATCATTCATCAGTGGTTATGGACATTGGATATGTATTTATGACATCAGACATTTAGATGATAGTATGATTGTCTTGACTCTTGACTTTTATTTTGACTCTTTGAGATGACTCATGTACCTAGATTTTGCATTATAATTGATTATTGTATTTTGTGGCATGTGCTCATTGCTCACTTCCAAGTTCCATCTCCATTCTTGTCACTTGAGTATTTAAGTTTTAAGGGTGATTTGTGAATTTATTGAGTATTCCTATGAAGTTTGAAATGTGATCTATATTAAAAGTTAATGTGCATTCACATTGTGATCAAATTTCTAAGTTGAAATGCAGGTCAGGTGTCGACGTCAAATGATCTATATATGAAATGTTTAAACGTTGATATATAATGCTTATGTGTGTTTTTGCATATATTAAAGCATTTATAAGAGGATTTATACAGTTAGGGTATTGAAAATCTAAAAAAATAATAAAAAATTGATAAAAAAAATTGAATTATAGGCAACTTTATCGCAACTTTAGGTCGCAACTTCATCACGTTGCTAACGCGTTGCTAACGCGTTGCCTACGACGTTGCCATCCCGTTGCTAACCACACTGGTGCTTGGGCACCCTTTGGATGAAAGATTCCTCCTAGGTGGATTGGGCACGATGACAATCAACCATGATGGATTGGCTGTTTTGATCGAGAATAAGTTTAACTTCCCCTTTTCCAAGGTATGTGATCATGCGTCGGTCCATGAATGAGAGCCCAATGATAGCTTCGAAGGATTCCATCGACAAAACGAGGAAATCCAAGTGCCCAAACCATTGTCCGAGATAGACGGGTATGCCTTTGGCATGGCGAACATGGATGTTGCGACCCTTTGCAAAAACCACTGACATTCGGGGAGGTTTGCTAAGTTCGAGCCCAAGGCGACGGGCTAAATCGGGGGTCATAAAGTTGTATGTTGCTCCTGTGTTGACTAGCATGGGAATGTCAAGGCCTCGAATCTTGCCCATGACGAATGTTTGATGAACTATCCGTAGCGCGATCGGGTTGCATTTAGCCTTGCCTTTGTAGGATGTGCGTTGTGGTGATTCGGGCTTGTCGGATTCGCTACTTTTGACCTCTGTGATTCTAGGTCCCAACGTGGATGCTTCCTCGTGGGGAGGGCCTCTTGTGGAGTTGACCTGGGTGTCTTGTGGTTGTTGGTGGCAAAGGTGAGACTGGTGGTTTCCTCGACAAAATCGGCACACCGGTCTTGGGTCCCTTCGGTTTTGGTCGTTTTTGGTGGGCGAGTTCCTTCGGTTGTCCTGAGGTGCAGGTAGGGCATGTTGTCCTTTACTCTGGTTTTGTCCTTGGCCACGAGGGTATTCGTTCTGCCTTCGTTGCGTCTGGTTTTGGTTGAACTGGGTGTTAATGTCGCGCCTGCTACCTTGCCTTTGGTCAGTGGGTTTGGGTTGTCGGTTTCGAGTGAGCATCGTTCAATCATTCGGCTATACTGGCTGCCTCTTCCCATGACTGAGGGTTTAGCTTCTCAACCTCCTTCCGAGAGTAAGGTGAGCATTAACCTAGTCTCAAGGCTCGACCATAGAGACCTTAAAGCCCATTTGAAGGTCGAGAAGCCAAAAACATATGTTCAATGAGTACTTCTTTATAGCCCTTGTGAGTCACGAATTGCACTGAGGGTGCATAGATGGTCTTGAATATAGTTTTGTAGTGACTAAATTAAGGTTTGGACATAGCGTAGAAAACATTTAGACATTCCAAGAAGGTGTTGATACTATTATGGTCATTATGCACAAAAGGATTCGTGTCATCAGCAAAGAGTCGCATGAGCACTTGTTTCTTACTATAAGGGAGTCGAAAGCCTTGGGACTACCCAAGAAGGGAGTGACATTTAACCAAGCAACCAAGGCCATCGATGGCAATGGCAAAAAGAAGAGGAGCAGAGGGTAACCCTATCTAATAGACCATTTTAGCTTGATTTGCTTAGAGACTTGAACATTGATATTAACTTGAGCCCATACACGTCCCAAGCGATCATAAGCTTTGTCAAAATCTATCTTGATGAAGAGGAGATCTTGGGAAGATTCTTTAGCAAATTCGAGGCATCCCACACATAAATAATGGCCTCTAGGATGGATCTGACCTTTATGAGACCCTTTTGGCCCTCATTAATCCAAGAATGTGGATGGTAGTTAATGCAATTCACAATAACCTTAGCTAAGTTCTTATACCATGTTTGTAGCATAGTGATGGGCGCCAATTCTTAATCCTTCTTCTTATGTATTTTTTGTGAATTAGCTTAATTACCCCTTCATTGAGGAAATTAGGGGGCGTGCCGAAGTGTAAAGCCTCTTTCCACAGTAGTAAAAGCAATTTCACAATACCACTTCTAAACATCTTGAAGAACTCATTGGTGAGACTATCTAGACTTGGGCTTTTACCTTTAAAAAGAGCATCAATCATTTCAAGATCCGTGTGTTAGTGATAGGGGATTCCAGAAGACACAAAATGTTTCGTGGAATTACTTTTGATGCTTGGAAGTAGTAATGACTCAAAAGGAAAGTTTCTCTTCAAGCCAAATTCTATAGAGATGACTCTCCTCCCAAACTTATGCCTCTATCTCTAGCTAGTCAAATCAATGAGGACCACAAATCTATATGGAATCCACAAGTGCATGCGCGATCTCCTCTAGCCCTTCTGTACCTTCCATTAGAGTCCAATAATTGTGTGTGTGCTCACCACTAAAGTTAAGTCTCTTTAGACTCAAGTCAACTCAATTTAACTTGATCAAGAAGGCTGAAGAGTGCTTTGGGAAAACTTGCTCCTGATGCTCTTCATGGGGTTGAACCCAAGACGTATTCCTTCCTAAACCTGGAGACGTATTCACAAGGCTAACGGCATTATATGTTTTATAGAGCATATGAACCTATGCTTAAGTCTAATCTCAATATCATTGGCCATATAGATGAGGGACCAAGCCGTGTTCAATTTTAGATCTATCTAAATAGCCTAAAATTGAGTTCATAGACTTACTTTATAAAATTATTTGCCTGGGAGATTAATTTTCATCCTCAAAAAGAGAGGTACATACAAATCGTTGACATACCCCGTGTCTAATGTTCTAATCTAGAAAAACATGTTTTCATATTTATGGTGGGATTCACCTCGTACTTCAAATGAATAGAGGAGAATCTACTGGTTGATCCATGCCCAAATAACTCAAAACACCATCTAGCTTTGCACTTGATAATCTAATCTAAGTGCAAAGTAGGGAATGAAAAATAAAGGTGGATCAAAAACTTCCGTCGATAATCTGCTATTTTCATTAAGTGCTAAGTAGGTACTAACATGTGAAATGGGTGGATATAATATATTGGTCCATTTCTCGACATCACTACAACATGGATCTAGTAACTATGGTGGGATTCATATCTCGGTCAAGAAATATTCTTAGATTAAAGACAAAACAACATCTAACCACAAGATACTAGTTTGTTAACAAAACATCAGTGTGTCAATCCATCGAGGTTCTTTTGATAATGTTTTACTCAAAACAATCATGCTTCACTTGAGATTAAGTTAATCTTTTTGTTATTCATTCTCTTTGCAACTTCCTTTCTTGTAGTGTAGTTCTTATGCATTACTTTAAGGCAAGCGACTGACTATATCAAGTTACAATAGGAGCATGTCAAGTATTTTAATGGCTATGCACCACAATGAATTCTCCTTTCTAAGAGCTCCATGACGATACCCTCCTACTAGAAATACGATCTCTGGATTTTGCGCACAGTACTCCACATAGACCTACAAAATACATAGAAAACACATACACCACACTGAAAGCTTGAACAAAAATTTCTTAGGTGTTACAAATGGAGTCAAATTTACTATCTATGGCCTACCTAGCCACTATATGTTTGATTAAATAACATATGCAAAAGGTTTACGATGGCCATTGGCCTTTCACATGGACACTATTGGTAAGAATCTTGCACTAAAGGCCAATATGGCCAAAGTGACTATGGGAGAAAAGTAAAGAATGATAAAGAATACTTGGGCATAAGTATACAAACTATACATCCCACCTAATGGGCATGTTACACAATATATAGGTAATTGAGTAAGATCACGATTCAAGTAACCCACACCAAGTGACAACATTGTTGAAAGTTGTCTTGTGGTAGAGCTTTAGTCAAAGCATCTACAACATTCTCTTGAGTATGGACCTTCTCAAGAATAATGCACTCAGTGGCTGAGCAATCTCTAATGAAGTGATACCTCACCTCAATGTGCTGGGGCTTTGCATGATAGACTGGATTCTTAGCCAAAGCAATGGCACTACAACTATTAGTGAGCAAACGAGGTACATGTTGAGGTAGATCCATATCACAAGCAATATGAGAAAGCCATAATGCTTCCTTGCATGCCTCCTTTGTTGCAACATAATCTACTTCTATAATGGAAATAACTTCACATTCTTGAAGATTAGATCTCCAAGAAATAGCACCTCCAAAAAAATGAAAAGTGTACACTTAAGATTGTCTAGACAACGAGCATAATTAGAATCTATGTAACCAATAATGGATTCCTTACCTCTACCCAAGCACATACATTTGTCCTTAGTGCCACTAACATATTTGAAAATCATATTGAACACTTCCCAATGCTTCTTACCAGGATTAGACATATATCTACTGAAAACCTCCATTGCAAATGCAATGTTTGGTTTCGTAGGTACTATAGCATATATGAGACTACCAACACTAGAATCATAAGGAATTTTGGTCAGGAATTCCTTTTCATCATCTGATTTGGGGCAATTATCATTGCTCAATTTCACATATGTGGGTAAAGGTGTACGCAATGCCTTTCCACCCTACATGTTTAGCCTGTGAAGTACTTTGGATATGTACTCACTTTGAGACAAGTATATACATCTTTTACTACTATCACAAGTAATGCGCATGCCAAAATATTTTTGGAATCCCCCAAACCCTTCATATCTTTTTGGAATTAACAAGTCATAAGAGGACTTTCAAGCAATCAACATATCATCGACATAAAGTATCAAGCATATTAGGTTGCCATCTGAGCACCTCTTTGTGCAAGTGAAGAGACAATGATCCTCATTGCTTCTAGAATAGCCTTGAGACTTCATAAAAGAATCAAAATTTTGGTACCTTTTTCTCGAGGACTATTTAAGTCCATATAAGCTCTTCTTGAGCTTACAAACTAGATTTTCTTTGCCATGAACTAGATAACTCTCTAGTTGTTCCTTATAGATCTCATATGTAAGATCCCCATGCAAGAAAGCAGTTTTTACATCCATTTGGACTAGCTATAAGCCCTTCATTGTAGTGAAATCAAGCAACATTCATGGGGTGGTCATCTTGACCACTAGAGAGAAGATCTCCTCGAAATCAATATCATGTTGTTGCTTAAAACCCTTTGCAATAAGTCGTGCTTTATGCTTTGGAGAAGCACTATCTGATGTGAATTTAAGCTTAAATACCCATTTACATGGTAAAGCTTTCCTGCCCTTTTGTAAAGGTACTAAAGCCTAGGTACCATTCTTTTGAATAGAATCCAACTCACTCTTCATGGCACGCTTCCACTTTACATGATTCTCTATTAGCATAGCCTCTTTGTAGTAGGAAGGCTCAATTGCATCTGTCACCATAACAAAATCCAAACTTAGAACATATCCATCAAGTGGATATGAGAACATGGAGAAAGTCCCTATGGTTGTTGAATACGAACCTTTGTGGACTCCTCTGATGAGACATTCTCTTGCACATCCCTATATGCAACATTTTTATGCATGCGAACGGGAAGAATAGTATCCTAAAACACCACTCTTCTCACTTCAACCTCCATAATGGGTTGTTTATGCATCTTCAAGATCCATATTGATGAGTAACTGAGGTTCAAGGTGCCATAAGCTATTTCAAAATTGGTCTTCTTGACCATATCCAAGAAAAATGCATTTTCTTTGACTTATGATGCAACTTTTGTCTAAGACTCTTGGGTATATGAACATATGATTCACACCCAAAAACTCGAAGATGACCTTGCTTGAGAGGAGGGGGGGCAAGGGGGTGGTCCTTGCCTGAGAGGGAGGGGGGGAAAGGGGGGGGGGAAGGGAGGGAGGGGGCAAGGGGGTGGCCCTTGCTTGAGAGGAGGGGGGGCAAGGGGGTGGCCCTTGCCTGAGAGGGAGGGAGGGTGAATGAGCTCTTGGGATGTCAAAGAACTTCCCATGGATGGGCCCGGGATGTTAGATGGCGTTGTCCGCCCATCCAAAGGCTTCCCCTAGGGTCGTTGCTCTGTTACCACTTGAGACGTTCAACCCAAGCATGCACGAAACTGGACACGGGACGCCAAGGTGATTAAAAGAACACGTTTTATATTATGCTCGTAAATCGCTTTACAAGGGACGACAATGAGAGCTTGGCAGAGGAGTAGTTCGGCTACGGCTTATAGTTGCGCACAATTAGGCGTCGTGGGGCATACCCCTCAAGCATTGAAAGGGCTTGGATAGAAAAACAAGGGCTGTCACACTAAGAGATCCCCTCCATATATAAGATGCTCGGCCTAGAAATCAAATTGGTCTTGGGCTATCCCATGTTGTAGTCGTGAGATAACTCTTCTCACCTTCTTTTGTGTGAAGAAAGTGGAAGTAGTTGGACGTGAACTTTGAGGTGTAGGTATCGGTGGTTGACCTGGTAGCTCTCTAGATAGCAATGCAACCTCATAGGATCTTAGATGGGGGTGGATTGTCTCCTCTCTCGTAAATTGTGCCACACAATTGAATCATCTTTGCTCATAAGAAGGTGGTATATGTCGTAATTTTGGTGCTCCTTCCTCTCACTCCCTTTACATGTCTCTGATTCCATGCGGCGCTTTGCCTATCTGTGTGTGATCTCTCCGAGAGCCTCATCAACTTTGAGGCATTATCGTAGCTCATGATATTGTGCATCATACTAGCTATTTTGGGGCATGGCCATAGTGCATGGTGGAAAGCTATGTTTATGGTGGGAAAAGCTGTGTATAGCTCAATGGTGCAAGATAGATGTATTTTGTGAAGTGAGTGTGTCAAGGAGATCATGTGGATCGAGTGTGAGTGAATTTGAGTGGAGATGGTGTATGTAGACATGAGAGACCTCATGCGTAAAGGCTCTTGAAAGTAGGCCCGGTGGCTCTCTCTCTCTCTCTCCATCAAAACTAATGCTTCATACCCTCGTGTGATGCGATCTTGAATGGAGAAAGCCTCGGAGGCTGCTATGAATGTCACGCCCAGGTATACATATGAAACTGTCTCCTCACATGTGCTGATGTATGTAAGATCAGAACCTTGGTTTTACCAAGGTTCACTGATAGCCCTCTATGTGTGCAGAATCTGTCTAGGCCGTGTAAGTGGTGGTGTAGACCCTCCCTGGTCCCTCGTACCTCAATGTCATCTCCTCCTTGCACCTGCATAAAGTCCACTCTCTCATCAATGTATAACCCAAAAAGTGGAAGCGAGAGAGGGCACCCTTGCTTTACCCCGATGGTGGTAGCAAGTGAATCTAATAGGCCGCCCGAACATCTCACTCTACATGATACTCTCTCATATAGGGCATAGATCCCCCATATCATCTCCTCTGGAGCCCCGATATCGAGTAGATGTGTGAAGAGCCGCTCCTTGGAACCGTGTTGAAGGCTTTGCAAAAGTCCACAAAGTAGCTGTATAATCTTCTCTTCCTTAGTTTGGCCCGGTTGATCAGGCATCTCAAAGTGAAGATGTGGTCAATGGTAGAGTAATCTCGTCTTAATCCCGCGTGTTTTGGAGCCCTGATACCCTTCTCTCGGCGAGAGTGCTCAACTTTGTCTTTGGTACTGTCCCATATAACTTGGCCAATGTGGGGCCAATCATGAGAAAGAAAGAAAGAAAGAAAGAAAGAAAGAAAGAAAGAAAGAAAGAAAAGAAAGAAAGTGTTTTTACGTCTATTAGGAGGCCGAACTCGGCCTATGAGACAAATCGATGTACATGGGTGTATCTTCTGTCAATCGGAAAAGATAAAAGTGCTGAAAAAACTGGCAAAGCTGATATAGATCTCCCTAGTATGCATGTGGAGATACCCATGAAAGTAGGGGGTGTATGGAGTACGATATCTGTGATAGTCTATATGCAAAAGGGTAGTACAATAAGCATGAGAATGCATCTAAAACGACTAACTAGCTCCATCCTGTGCTAGTGGGTGGGTGTAAGATGCGATACATAGGTGAAGGTGGAGTCAAGGCCGCCTTGATGGCTTCATCAAGATCAACCATCATCTAGGATCATCTCTCCTCCATGCGTGATGGTCACGAGCCTGTAACTCTGCAATCTGGTGTCGGTGAAGTTTTGGGGCCCGATATCCTGTAGCACGGGGTCGTCTCCTAGCTTGAGAGATCTGAGCCTGTTGAAGAGTCACCCCTCTCGGTGTGTGAGCTGAGGGGGGAAGGGCTGTTACACATCGTGGAACAAAGAAGTCAGTGAGCTTACTCTGTCTCCCTCCTATCTGGCCTGCTGCAGTAGGCTTGAGTGCAAGCTGTGAATCTTGCTCCATTCCTCACCATGGGGGAGGTGTGGAAGATCATGACCTTGGTCTTGCCAAGGTTTACTGTCAAGCCCCTCTGTGTACAAAGCTCATCCAGCGCATCCAGGTGGCGTTGTAATTCCTCAGTTGACTCTGAAATCAATACAATGTCATCGGTATATAATTAAATGTGGACATGTGTACCTGCAAGGTCTGCACCCTCTCACCCAACTCGGAGAATGTAGTCCTCAGTCTCGTCAATGTAGAGACCAAATAGAGTGGGGGAGAGTGGGCAACCTTGCTTAACACCGATGGTGCTAGCAATGGCATGAGACATACCTCCTCGACACTGTACCCTCTGAGTCATGTGCTCATGGAGTGCATAGATGGCCCAAATCATCCATAGATGGTACTCCCTGATGGTACTCTCTCTCTCTCACTTCATTTGATTGGTTCTTGGGATGTACCCCTAATATCTTGTGTTGGTGATAGATGGTGGATTTCTAGGCCTTGGTTTAAAGGGCATGTCATTGTCATACATATTAAAAAGCTCTATACATTGGACCCTGGAAAGCTCTGGATCCTTCTGTATTGTATGATATTCTATGTGGTGGCATGTCATAAAGTTTAATGATGGGGCTTATTGCTGAAAAGATTGTCTTAATCAACATTCATGACCTAGCAAACTCAACTTTGAAAATATTGTGTAGAATCATTTACTTCCTGAATCCCAATAAATTATTTGTGATAACATCATTGGCTGCATCTTATGTGATGAATCTTCGTTACGATAATGTCATGAACTATGACAGTTGATCGATTTACCACAAATGTGAGGAGGATTTTCTTTTTGGTCTTTTTCAGAATTATAATATTTGTGTGTAGTTAGTTAGCTTATTTGTGTAACTTTCAAGTATGTGCATGGTATATATATATATATATATATATATATATATATATATATATATATATATATATATATATATATATATATATATATATATATATATATATATATATATATATATATATATATATATATATAGAGGGAGGGAGGGAGGGAGGGAGGGAGGGAGGGAGGGAGGGAGAGAGAAAGAAAGAAGAAAGAAAGAAAGTCATATTAACGTCTTCTGGAGGCCAAACTTGGCCTATGAGACAAAAACCATGTACAAGTGTAGTAACCCTGTGTAGAAGATAAAATGAAATAAAAAGTATATCGCTACACAAAGCTATATAGGGGTGGAAAAGGCTGGGGAGACGTGGCTCTGACTCTGCAGATAGTGACCACCTAATACATGGGGGGATCCAAAATGTGAGTAAAACGCCCTAGCTACTGGTGATGGGTGGAGGTGGGTGTAGTATGTGGTACATCGGTGGTGGTCTGAGTGCCTCTTGAAGGAAGACAACCCAGGGGGTGGTGGTACGCCTATGCTCCATCATGTGGTCGAAGGCAATCCTGATGCGTGAGATATCCTCCTGATATAGTCGTGGTCGACGATATCCGCCCATGCGTGGTCGGCGCCGTGCTCTCTGTGCTGCTTCTTGGTGTAGCGCGAGCCCTATAGATGGACCTCTCTGATGAAGCTCAACTCGCTGAAAGAACTGCGTAATGGTCTGCTGGGTACTCACCCGTGGCTGATGTATGGGCTGTAGTGACCGCTCTTGCCTCTCGTATGAGAGTGAGAGAGAGAGAGAGAGAGAGAGAGAGAGAGAGAGAGAGAGAGAGAGAGAGAGAGAGAGAGAGAGAGAGAGAGAGAGAGAGAGAGAGAGAGAGAGAGAGAGAGAGAGAGAGAGAGAGAGAGAGAGAGAGAGAGAGAGAGAGGGGGGGGGGGGGGGGGGAGGGAGGGAGGGAGGGAGGGAGGGAGGGAGGGAGGGAGGGAGGGAGGGAGGGAGGGAGGGAGGGAGGGAGGGAGGGAGGGAGGGAGGGAGGGAGGGAGGGAGGGAGAGAGAGAGAGAGAGAGAGAGAGAAAGAAAGAAAGAAAGAAAGAAAGTCATATTAACGTCTTCTGGAGGCCAAACTTGGCCTATGAGACAAAAACCATGTACAAGTGTAGTAACCCTGTGTAGAAGATAAATTGAAATAAAAAGTATATCGCTACACAAAGCTATATAAGGCTGGAAAAGGCTGGGGAGACGTGGCTCTGACTCTGCAGATAGTGGCCACCTAATACATGGGGGATCCAAAATGTGAGTAAAACGCCCTAGCTACTGGTGATGGGTGGAGGTGGGTGTAGTATGTGGTACATCGGTGGTGGTCTGAGTGCCTCCTGAAGGAAGACAACCCAGGGGGTGGTGGTACGCCTATGCTCCATCATGTGGTCGTAGGCAATCCTGATGCGTGAGATATCCTCCTGATATAGTCGTGGTCGACGATATCCGCCCATGCGTGGTTGGCGCCGTGCTCTCTGTGCTGCTGCCTGGTGGAGCGTGAGCCCTATAGATGGACCTCTCTGATGTAGCTCAACTCGCTGAAAGAACTGGGTAATGGTCTGCTGGGTACTCACCCGTGGCTGAGAGAGAGAGAGAGAGAGAGAGAGAGAGAGAGAGAGAGAGAGAGAGAGAGAGAGAGAGAGAGAGAGAGAGAGAGAGAGAGAGAGAGAGAGAGAGAGAGAGAGAGAGAGAGAGAGAGAGAGAGAGAGAGAGAGAGAGAGAGAGAGAGAGAGAGAGAGAGAGAGAGAGAGAGAGAGAGAGAGAGAGAGAGAGAGAGAGAGAGAGAGAGAGAGAGAGAGAGAGAGAGAGAGAGAGACGCACACGCACAGGCACAAGTACGCATGCACGCCTGGGCGCGTGCACACACACACACACACACACACACATATATGTACACACACACACCTATATATACATAGATCTCATAAATAATGAGCTTGAGTTTTCTTTTCGGTATGAATGGTGTACTTGAACTAATCGAATGAACCTCAATTTAAAGTCTTACGAGTTAAACTCTCTTTTAAACTATGAATGTGTGATGACATGTAATATATAAGATGCGTAGGTGTGCATGTGTGCTTTAGTGATGGATGTAGAGAAGTGATATTTTTCTTCCCTGTTCTTTTTCTAAGTCAAGTCCATTGACTTAGGAAAAGATGCATTTTAGAGTCTGCCTATTCAATGGACATGCCTCTTTGAAGAGATGCATCTCTACCCTAAGACATATCCTTTCATAAAGAGAATTAATAATCAATCAAATACTGAACCACTACACAAAAATATTGTTGGAGAATATCGCGTGTTAACCTTCACGAGAAGGTTTATACCTCAGCATGTCGTATTTCTGAAATAAGGGTTTTAGATTTGAGGGTTTTGCACATATTTAGTTTTGGCACATATTTAGGTATGAACCAGCAGTGCATAATTTTGACCTCATCGGTGTGACAATCCAATGCAACTTTGAGTTTCAAACTTGCCTCACTTCAACCATGTACACATGCCCAAATCAACACTTCTCCCATTTTAGGGTTTTCACTTAATTAAGTCAAGGATTTTAGCTTTTCAATTTAGTGATATGAAAAATCAATTTCATAGTAAAAAAAAAAGTTTGTAATTTATTGTTGCAAAAAACAACTTTCTTTACAATAAGCTATGCCATGCAAAATTATGCCCTACTTAGCTTTTTTGTGATCAGCGCTTTTATTTCAAATTTTGCAATTATCTAATGGGAGTGTGGGCTGCTTCCTATTCTCTTAAATCAGTCCTAAGAGCTAGAGCACTTTGGAGTCTCCTCTAGGAGTTATGTTCTTAGCCTCTATCGAGGTGATTTAGCTTTCTTCAAGAACGAAAGATCTTGGAGAAGGATTCAAACCTACTCCTATTGTCAACTGTAGAGGGGTAATCATCTCATTGTGACTTTTGAAGTGATTGCCACAAACAAGTCTTTGGTATTGTTTTCTTGCATTGCAAATCAAGCTATAGGATTTTCTTATGAACCAAAATTTATGGGAAGCCATCAAACTGGACATCAATATAAATGATTTAGGTGAAGGTTCTCTAGAGACTTTCTATGAACTTGCTATTTTAAGTGGTGGACTAGGTGAGGTACCAATGACCATGTACTAAGCAAAATGAAAGAGCCTTATCCATTATAGGTCAGCACGTAAGTGATGACATCAACAATTTAAGCTTGGATTAAACTTGAATCACTTTTTGAAGCAAGGTCTAAACAATCCAAACCCTCTTTATTGATTTAATTTCATTAGCTTTAAATGATAGAAGATCAATATGTTTCAAGGCACCTTGATGCATTAAAAAGCTATGTTAAATAGTTAGCTTCCACTTGTCCTTCAATGCGAGATGATACAACCTTGGCTATATTATTAAAGAGCTTACCTCCGTTATATGATTGCAAGATCTCACCATGGAGGGTTCCTTTTTTTTTCTCTTAAAAAAGAGAGAGGGAGAAAGCCTCTAGGACTGAAGTCTCTATTGTCTTCAAGAAACGACTTAAAAGTCCTTTAACATGTACTCTCCTCCAACCATAGCTAAAAATTTCTTGAAGGTAGGAAAGACTTCTTACTTTGCTTTTAATCCATAAACCCAAGAATCTCTTGAAAAATTATCCACAAATGTGACAAATAGAATCTGCTCTCATAGGTTCATTAACATCTAAATGTACGATCTGCAACTTTCTTGTAGCAGTGATGTATCCATGCTTGTTGAAAGGTAGTTTGTGAAGCTTTCCATTTAAGGCATTCTTCAGATGATTCTGCATCATCAGATAACCCAAAAGTAGGTTAACTCTCCACCATACCGTGATCTTTGATGTGCTTAAGAGCTGTGTAACTCATATGGCTGAATCTAGCATGCCATAACTTCATATTCTCGTGTGGTGTAGAAGACTTGACAACATTAGGCTTTAGCATGATTGATTTTGAAAAACACAAACATGCTATTTTTGTTTTCACCTTGTAATAGACAATGCTCCTAATTAGGTGTGAGGATCAAGCATGAAGTTTTCTTAAAAGAAACTTTTTAACCATCTTATAAGAAAGTAGCAATACAAAGAAAATTCTTCTTCCTTTCAGAAACATAAAGAACATTAGAAATTGTGAAATTTCCATTCGCCCTTGACTTTAAAGTAACTTTTGCAACATTAAATACTATGGTCATTCTTCTACATGTAGAGTTAGTAAGGGAAGAAAACACCTTTTTACTCGTCATATGCTTAGTAGCTCTAGAATAAAAAGTCCAAGGATTTCGAGAGATTGCTTTTAATGATGCTTGATCAAAAGCGATGTCTTCAATACTGATCCTCTTTTTGCGTTTTGCTATCAAATGTTATGGTTTCTTGCAATATTGACATATACCTTTGGATGTAGTTGAAGTAGACTTCTCTTTGGGTGTAAAGAACTAGTTGAAGTAGTTGTGGCAAAGTCACCAGGGGACGGGGACGGGTCCCGGGAACGGTGGTGTCCCCGGGACGGGGACGGAGCCTAGGGTGTCCCGGGGACGCTTCCCCGGGACGGCACTAAAAAAATGCTGATTTTGTCAAGATAATCAAATGAAAGTCATGTACAATGAGTTCTTCAATATATGAAATGACTAATAAGAAGAAAACCATAGAAAAAAGGTGTTTTTTAAGTATAAACAATGAACATATAGGAAACACATTGAGTCGTGGAGAGTTGAACATTAAGAGTTATTGCAAGAGTAGAAACTTACAAGTGATTAGTCATATATATTTCATCATGTCAAAAAAAAGGATTTTACATCATCATCATATCAAAAACATTTTGTACCATGACAACAAAAAGATCTTACATCATACAAAAGAGTACATATGACGGGAACGTAAATGACAGAAGAGTAAACTGAGTGCAAAACAAAGTGTTGCAAGAAATAAATGAAGTACATATTAAGTATGAAAGTGAGATTGTCACTTAACATATGTTTATTGACATTTCTCCCAAGGAGTTTATGCATAGACTCGATCGAATACCAACCCCTATTCCACTCCTTCAAAGATCTCTTTTCCCTTATACAGTGTGACCACATCTGTGTTCTATTAAATAGCTGATCCCAATAGACCCTTGCCCATGAGATAGTTGCTCAACCTGAATTTCCATCTTTGATATTTTCCCTTCTCCAAGTTTTCAGTTCAAGAATAACAAATAACCATGGTTGTGAGATTTAGCCTTCATGAGCTTACCTACAAGTATTGAAAAACTAAATAATAGATCATCTCTACCTTATAAGAGCGTTTAGTTCAATTATATGCAAACAGCTTTTGCTGTTGGCTTCAAATGTCACCTCCGTTGACTAGTGCAACTTGTACGTAGCTTCATTTAAGATTTGTGTCGGTACACAAACTTCAAATCATTCATTTGGTTGGCTTTGATTCAATCTTTTGATTTCTTTTGATTGCAACCTCTTGAGGTGAAATCTGAGTGTTTCACATCACTCTCAGAGCTTGTGCATAGATTGAACCTAAGACTTTATTCAAACAAAATAGATTGAACCTAAGACTTGTACAAAGATTGATGAAGATAATAAATTTACTATTATTCAAGAATGCATATGTTAATATTGTGAATGCTCTACTGAAGCCAACTATTCACCTAGAACGTTGCTTGATCATACAATGCTCTATGGATATCACAATTTACATGAACAAGCCAGAAAAGGGGGTCAATGATACAATTTTTTTGCCATCCCCGTTCCTGAGATGGTTTTTCACATCGGGACGTCCCCGGGACGCGTCCCCGGGACGGATCCCTGTTTGATGTCTAGGCCTTGGGACGGAAGGCGTCCCCGATTGGCGTCCCGCCTAAAATGGGTCGGGGGACGGCGTCCCGGCGTCCCTAGGAGCCGGGGACGCGTCCCCCTGTGACATTGAGTTGTGGAAGAAGATGTAGAGGAAGACTTTGAAATAGATAACTTACTTTCTTTTTTATTTTGCTAAGTCTCCTTTTCGTTCTTTGTAGTCTCCTTCTTCTTCTTTCCTTTAGATGATGATATCATGGCTTCATCATTCTTTTCCATACTCTTTTGTCATCATCTTGAAGTAACAAAAATTGCAAGTTTCCAAATGATATTTCTCTATCTTTTGTAGGGAGAGAGAAAGAGAACATAATAAGTAGATGGAAGTGAATCTATGAGGGTATTCAACATCTCTTTCATTAGATATGCTAACTCCAACATTAAGGAATTGATCTTGTAAATCCTTATGTTTCAAACTATGAGATTGAATGGAGTGACCAACTTTCATCCTTGTGTTGGCTAATTGTCTCCTCAAATGAGCCTTGCAAGATTTCTACTTCGATAGAGTTTCTCTAACTCCAACCAAGCTTGACGAGAGGTTGTGCATGACTTGATTTGAGGAATGATATGCCTCTTGACTCGCATAGCAATGAATGAGAGTGCATGTGTATCTCTAGAATCCCTAGGCAACATGAAGTGTGAAAACTGTCAAAAACAGCTATTACAGCAAACCCTAATATGAAATTAGGTCTTCTTTGACATTGAGAAGTAGTTATGGAAGCTTCACGTAATGAAGAAGTAGGTAAAAACCTGGTACAACTGCAACATATGAAGAAACCCTAATATATGAAGCGTATATTCACAAAATCAGTATGCACACTTCTAGAAGTGATAGAAACTCAGTTTGTAGAGCTTCTTGTTAGTTCGTGCTCGTGGTGTGTGTGTTGTGGGTGCATGCGTTAGCATGTATTCATTCAGAGTTCTATACCCACTATTGGGCACTAATGACGTTAGTGGGGATGCCATAGTATTGAGTCGATACTTTGCATAATGGAGCTGATATGCTATATAGTCTTGTGCTTCACTACCATGAGCTTATAGTTGCACTTTCATTTGAGGGTGAATTTGGGGTTAGCCTGGATTCATTCTTGTATATATGGTAGTGTGAAGAAGAAAACGGGTAGGCTGCCAAAAACTTCTTCAAATCTGTATATAAGTTTGCAAGACCTCCTCCTTGAGCTTGAGGAGCTTCAAGGTAGAATGATAAAAGAGGTAGAATCTCCTCTTTGTATATAGCCTCCAACAGCCATGCAAAAAATTCAATAGAAAAAGCAAAAAAGCACTCCATGCGCGATTTTTAGTGAAAAATGAGGAAAAGCATAATAATCACTTTCTACTTTTGGAATCGGTGTTTCGTGGGTTGCCCTATGGTCAATTGTATCATGACCCTAGATTTAGTTGCTTTTTTTGCTGTAAATCTAATCTCAACCATTGATAATAATTTAAGTGAAAAGCACATGAAAAAAGAATTTGCTTAAAACTTGCTAGAAAACATTACAAAGTAGGTTGATAACCCTTTCGTCCCCTCATGGGGGGGCCCATTTAGTTTTAATCTTGTTTCTCTCGAGGAAAAACACTGTGTGATGTATAAAAGGCGGGGGCTTCTTACGATTGGAAATTCTTTTGCCTAAAATGGAAAGAGATTTTTCGATTGACCATTCTTTCGGAGGGCTACCAAAGTTGGCAGCACATCTCTCTTTCAAGATCTACCAAAAGGTCTCACCTCTTATAGCATTCCACAATGCTCAGGAACAACTGATCACTTCACCCAATAATGCTTGCTTCCATTTGATTTGTCCCTGTAGCAATATGTTTCTCCCAAGGGCCCGCAAGACCGACATTAACTTGGGGCATGAAAAGAAGAGGTGTCCCAAGTTCTCATTGCAATAAAGGCATCGTTTACACCACGGAGGGGCACCACAAATTTTGTTAGCTTTTACATTGTTCCAAATTCCTTTGAGGAGGATTTGCCACATAAAAGCTGTTTTTTTTACCATGGCACCCTTGCTTTGTGGGATTCAGGCGGTCCTATGGGTGCTCGGCCCGTTAACTTGTACGGTTGCTCTTTCTATTAATCAAACTTTGGGAGAGTAGGCTATTACCGAACTTTCTTAAAAAAAAAAAGAATTTAGGGCTTGAATTTTGGTTGACTTTTTGAAGTCAGATAGTGCAATGCT
>CM035425.1:16066966-16069466 GCA_020310875.1 Ceratopteris richardii | reverse complement strand
ATTAGCCAAGATTGGCTTGGTTGTGAAATTTGTTGATGATAGATGTACAGTTCATGGTTTGTCAAATGGTGACATGATTATTGCTTCTTGCATTTTATGTCATGGGCTGTATAAGTTCATAGACTATTAAAAATTTATGAATGATTTAGCATGTGCAGTACATGATTCTCAAGCTATGTCATATGCAAAGCTTTGGCATGCACCCTTTGGTCATCTAAATTTTGCTAGTTTGCTATGCCTGCAGAAATATGAAATGGTGTCCTCTTTGCCTAAACTTGATGCACCCGGAAAACATGTCTGTGAAGGCTGTATTTTGGGCAAAATGCAGTGTTCCTGCTTTCCAAAAGATGGTTCAGTACGGGCTACTCAGAAATTGTAGTTTGTACATAGTGATGTATGTGGTCCTATGCAAACATCTTCTTTTGGAAACTATCTTTACTTCGTGACTTTCATTGATGATTTTTTCAGGCATGCATGGGTATATCCACTCAAAGCAAAGTCCGAAGTGTTTATGTGTTTCAAATAGTTTTTGGTTATGGTTGAAAATCTGTCAGCATGTAAAATGGGCACCCTCCGTTCTGATCGAGGGAGGGAATATATGTCTTCTGACTTTAATGCATTTCTGGCTCAATGTGGGATAAAACATCAGTGTACACTGCCGTATACACCTCAAGAGAATGGAGTTGCTGAATGAAAGAACAGGTCACTCATGGAGATGGTGAGGTGTATGGTAAAGAGTCAAGCTTTACCAGATAGTTTCTGGCTTGAGGCTGTTATGTGTGCACCATATATACTTAACAGGTGTCCAACTAAAGCACTATAGACTATCACTCCGTACGAGGCTTGGCATGGCTGCAAGCCATCTGCCGCTCATCTGCGTGCTTTTGGTTATGAGGCATATTCATTTGTGCCTGAACAACATCTTAAGAAGTTGGATGATAAAGCAGTAAAATGTATTTTTGTTGGGTATACTTATGAAAGCAAAGGCTATGGTCTGTATCATCCACAGACTAAACGCATTTTGGTTAGCCGTGATGTTGTTTTTGTGGAAGATGCTATTCAATCTTTACTTTCATGTACGAAGGAGACATTTGTTAGCTCCAAAGATATGTATGATACTTTGTTCCCTCTTTTTACAGGTGGACTGTCTAGTACTGATCCTAATGAGGAAGCTTGTCAGCCTTTGCAGGTTTCAATTGATGATGCAGATCATTCCATTTCTGATGCAGATTTACATGATGCACTTGTTGATGAGAGAGCTGATATTGAGGAGGCAAAAACTATGCCAAAATGGCTGGTGCATACTTTGCATGACAGCGAGTAAGATGCACCTCTATCATACCGTACTCGTTCAGGCTCTCATAGTGCCTCTTTTGCATCAGATTGCTATGCTATGGCTGCCTCTAGTCTCTCTGATGAGACTGAACCTGTTTCGTTTGATGAAGCACAAAATTCTGAACATTAGATGGTTGCAATGCAATCTGAATATGATGCTATCATGAAAAATCGTACCTCGTCTTTATGTGACTTGCCTCGTGGCAAGAAGGCCATTGGCACTAAGTGGGTATACAAGCTGAAGCGTAAACCTGATGGAACAGTTGACAGGTATAAGGCTAGGCTTGTTGCAAAGGGTTATGCGTAGGAAAGAGGCATTGATTTTGATGAGACCTTTGCACCTACTTACCGAATGACTACTGTTCGTAGCATCTATGCACTTGCAACTCATCATGGTTGCAATGTACATTAGTTGGACATTAAAATAGCATTTCTGAATGGTGACTTGCATGAAGAAGTGTATGTTTTTCAGCCCTGTGGCTTTGTGCAGAAAGGGCATGAAAATCAGATGTGCAAGTTAAAGAAGGCATTATATGGTTTAAAGCAAGCACCACGTGCTTGGTATGAAAAGATACATGCCTATTTGATTGCACATGGTTTTGAGAAGAGTCCAATTGAAAGCACCTTTTATGTTAAGCGTGCTAATGAGGTGCTTCTGATCATTGTTGTTTATGTTAATGACATGCTGCGCAGTGGTCCTCATGAGAAGCATATTGCTGATTTCAAGGTTGATTTGCATGCCTCATTTGAGATGTCTGATTTGGGGCATTTGCATCATTATTTAGGCATTTAGTTTATGGAAGTTGATGGTGGAATAGCTTTGTGTCAAGCGAAATATATTTACACATTATTGCAGCATTTTGGCCTTGAAGACCGTAAATCTATTGCCACTCCTATGGAGATAGGTTTACGATTGAGTCTTCATGATGCCGGAGATGCATTTGATGCTCTACTCTATTAATACGTTGTTGGATGCTTGATTTAGTTATGCATTACTCGGCCAAATATTCAGTTTGTTGTCTCACACATGAGGAAGTTTATGGATTGCCCAGGTGTCGAGCATCGAAAGGCGGTTAAGTGCATCTTTCGCTACTTGAGTGGTACCCGGCTACTTGGGTTGTTTTATCCCAAGGGGGGATCACTACCGTCAGATTTGCATGCTTTT
>CM035425.1:16019466-16059466 GCA_020310875.1 Ceratopteris richardii | reverse complement strand
GATATACATATGAGCTGACCACCTCGATGGATCCGCATGAGAGAGAGAGAGAGAGAGAGAGAGAGAGAGAGAGAGAGAGAGAGAGAGAGAGAGAGAGAGAGAGAGAGAGAGAGAGAGAGAGAGAGAGAGAGAGAGAGAGAGAGAGAGAGAGAGAGAGAGAGAGAGAGAGAGAGTTTAGGCTTTAGGCATACTCTTAGTCATCATACTACATAGAGAACTTCTTAGCCATCATGCCTAGAGCTCAAGGTGGTAAGGTTCGTAAGGTTCGGTACGTATTCGGTTCGACGAAAGAACCTTACCTCGGAGGTAAGGTTTGTCCATATTATATATATATATATATATATATATATATATATATATATATATATATATATATATATATATATATATATATATATATATATATATATATATATATATATATATATATATATATATATATATATATGTGTGTGTGTGTGTGTGTGTGTGTGTGTGTGTAAATAGATAGATAGATAGATAGATACATACATACATAAATACATCCATCCATCCATGCATGCATACATACATACATACATACATACATACATACATACATACATACATACATACATACATACATACATACATACATACATACATACATACATATTACTTACATACATACATTACATGCATAAACACACACACACATCCATGCATACATACATACACACACATACGTACATACATACATACATACATACATACATACATACATACATACATACATACATACATATAGAGAGAGAGGTGTGTGTGTATCATGGAAGAACTTAGAGCTCTTGAGTCTCAATGGTTGCCTTTACCCTTCCAAGTTAGAGCTCCCTACTCTATGGAAAAGCCTCTTGAATGCAAGAATGCAAACGAATGCAATAAAGTAAGCTGCCAAGCTGCCAAGGTGAACAAGAGGAGGCTATGAGCTGCACTTTGAATGGTTAATAGGCTGATAATTATGCTCATAAAACATAAGACTAAGTGGCTGACTTAGTCCCAAAAAAATTCTGAAAACGAACCTGAAAAAATTTTAGGCAACGAACCTTACGAACCTTATGGTTCCGGTTCGCGAATTGAATCAACCTTGCTAGAGCTAAACAATAGTGTTGGCAATGTGTCACATGCCAAGGAAAATTTGGTAGAGGAGGCAGTGAGAGATGGACTTGTAAGTTGTGTAGGTACAAAGGGATAGGAGGGGCAAATAGAATAAAAGCCTATCTAGCACGATTTGGAGGTGTAGGTGTTGGTCCTTGCTCTAAGACAATACTAGAGAATATGGAAGAAGAGCTTTTGGAATGGGTTGGAGGACGAGCTCAATTCCTCAAGGGCAATCATCAGAAGCATCTCAAGGGGAGTTTCCTTCATCCCCACTCATTGAAAACTTGGAGTCAGAGGAGGGAGCACATGCATCTCAACATCAACAAAAGAGGCCATGAGAGAGTCGAAGCATTCCTAGAGGTCGTGGAAGTCTACATGAATCATCCATACGAGCTAGTTTGCAAAAGCAAAGGATGCAGGAGGCCACCCAAGGTATTATGAAGCTCTTTATCAAGTGCGGTCTAAGTTTTAATGTAGTGCGCACTCTCGCATGCAAACATGCCATGAAAATGGTGAGTGGGAAGGGCAGTCTTATGAAGAGCTAAGAGGAAGTGAGCTGAGAAAAACAAAAGAGATTGTGCAAAAGCAATTATAGCCTATGCAAGAGACTTGGAATAAATATGGCTTCACTTTGATGTGGACAGACATTAGAAAAAGGAATGTATGTAATATACTTGCTCATTGTTGCAAAGGAACCACGTTCCTACGTGCCATTGATGCATCTACTTCAAGCTTGTCCATCATAGGGGAGTACATTTTTGGACATATCAGACAGGCAGTCTTGGACATTGGAGTGGAGAATGTGGTCCAAGTCATAATGGACAACGGAATTAATTTTGTTTCCATGGGACGGAAGTAAGAGGAGGAGTTCCCATCCATTGTATGGACTCCATGTGCCGCTCATAGCATAGACTTGCTGATGGAGGATGTCGAGAAGATCCCTTGGATTCATGAGATTTTTTCCACATGTTAGAGAGTGGTCACCTTGTTCATGAAGAGGCCAAAGTTGCTTTCTATTTTCAGATCATACAATGATTTGGAGCTTCTTAAGCCTGCAAAAACCAGATTCGCTTATATGTGCATTGTGATGGAGAGAGCTTGCTTCGAGTGAGGCAATCACTTATGTAGACAGTTGTTTCTCTTGAGTGGTTGGCATGGAGTGGCCATACAACCAAGAAAGCAAAGATAGTCCTCATTACATGTTTGAGTGACAGCTTCTGGAGAGAGGTAGAGGCTCTGGTGGGAGTGGTGCAACCTCTATATTCCATGCTACACATTGTTGACATGGAGGGGAGTACTCTAGGCCTCGGGCCTCGTCTATGAGTATATGGACCGCGTTGGGGAGTCCCTTGCTCGATGCACTTCTATTTCTTTAGACAGGTATGCAATATGCATTTTGATAATGTTAAATTCAACTTTTTATATTCTTATTTTTATTACGAATGACATGCTTAAGTCTTGATTCTTGATTCGTCATTCTTGATTTTTGAATAAATAGGCTTGATGAGATTAAATCTATATGGAGGGACCGATAGGATTGGTTCCATCGACCAATTCATGGAATGACTCATATTCTACACCCCTTATGGAGATATGAGAGGAAGATGTTGGATCATGAGCTTGACAGCGCATGGACTTCATACATATGCAGATTATATGCAGATGATATTGATATGCGCTTGGCACTTTAGGATATGCTCTTGTTATCTCGGAACTATGGGGGCAGTTTTGGGAAGGACAGCGCCATGCTCCGGTCCAATCAGTTGTCACCTGTGTCTTGGTGGGAGAAATATGGTCTATGTATACCTGAGTTGGTAGGTAGTAAGTACTAACTTCTAAGTCACATTTAATTCATAACTTCCAAGTGATAATTCAAGAAAATAATGCATTTTTTATATGGAACATGCAAAGATCACTTGCCATCTGCTTTCTTTCACAAGATTGTAGTGCTAGTCCCTGTGAAAGAAATTGGAGCACTTGGGCCCTCTTTCATACAAAGAAGAGGAATCGATTATCTACTGTATAGTTGGAGCGACTAGTATATTGCCAGTGCAACTTGCATCTTTTGGAGACTGGAGGTCACAGAGCATATGTGCGGAAGGTCAACATTGACCATATCGATATAGAAAAGGTTCGTGAGATGCCTACTATATCTTTAGAGGAGTTGGACCTTTATAGCATGCTATATGAGGAGTTGACCGAGCCACAACTTCATACTCGCTCCCAGAGACGTGCTCAATCATGAGCCATAGATTTTGCCTCGACTTCAGGGGTCTCTACTAGTTTGGCTCAACATGGTAGAGAGGAGGATGAGCATAAGGATGAGGATGAGGATAAGATTTCATCATATACCGAGTCAGATTTTGATGATTGACTCTTGAACTTTGGTTTGTTTTGATTTATACTTGTACATTTATTTGGACATGTCACATGAATCATGAGTCGTTGATCATATTTATGGATATGTATTTATGACACTTAGATGATATTAGGATTATGTCTTGACTCTTTACTCTTGAGGTGACTCATCTATGTCCATTGTAATTGTCATTTATGCCCACATTGTAATTGTCATTTATGCCCACATTTATATGGTGTATTGAATTTTTAATTGTGAATTTATTCAATATTCGTATGAATCAGTGTCAAGTGAATATAAGTTTTGATTTTGAAATGTGATCTATAATCTAGTACTGTCCAACTTAAAAGTTAAAAGTTAATGTGCATTGTGATCAAATTTCTAAGTAGTAACTTAGAAGTTGACATCGGACGACTTATAGATGATATGTTTAAATGTTGATGTATAATGCTCGTATGTGGTTTTTGAATATACTCAAGCACTTATAAGAGGATTTATACACTTAGGATGCCTAAAATCTAAAAAGAATAATATAAATTCTTTTGCAAAATTGTAGATTAGAGTTTAGTAAATACATATCTAAATTTCAAACATATGACTAAATGTTAGAGAATTTATTCTACTTGTAAAGTAGCAATGTTGTGTTCTTTAGTCTCTAGCAACTTGAGATTGCAATGGTGATACACTAACTTCTCAAGCTGCACTAGGCTCAATCTATTCCTCTTTTTTGTGTGGAATAGAGCCCATGTGCTCTAATTCCTCTCCGTAGGTCTTATACTACAATCTTGCAAAAGTATCCGCTAGGCAAGCTTTCTTTGCAACTCAACACATAATAAAATTAATTAGACTTGATTCTTTGATAATATATGTTTGAATTTTTGCATAATACATTTCGTTAGAAATTGAAAAAATTTAACCTTTTTGATGGTACTATGATTCTATAGTTGAAAGGACTCTTGGCTTCAGGGTGATCAGGTGGAGTCATATTAAAGTTTAAAGTGGAAGTGATGATTGATTTTGCATGCTCATAATGTCACACAGCTTCATTTGTATTCAGGTATGTATAAGAAGGAAAATTGGGCTTCGCTTTAATCATTTCAGGACTGAAAATATGTAGCAGTGTATTACGTTCATGGCACATGCTGATCATGGAACAATATGACAGAAAGTAAACCTATGGTGGGACTTTTGTGAGTGTCAAAGGTCATTGAAAGTTGTTTTATATGTTTGCTTTGAATGTGTTCAGAGCAGGATGCCTAAGAGCTCAAAGGTGTTTAAAATATGATATTTTGATTTGAGGTTCTTGGGTATACACAGCTGGAAAATGAGTGAGTTGCTAGTCTCCATATCTTATTTTGACTATTTTGTAAGTCTTTCCAAGTTATATAATGGTTACTGGACGAATATATGCTACATCATTATAGCTTTTTCTGTTCAGATACTAGAAAAGTATAAAAACATCAGGATTTCCAAAAAAAAAAAATCATGAAAATTCTGTTGCTGTTTTGTGAAGATACCTTTTCGTAACCTCTACATGGTTTAAGACCAATGTACAATTGTGAATGTCTTTGAAACTAATCACTTCTCAAGGCATTTGGATGTTTGGTCAAGTCACTTACCAATGTAATTATAATTTTGCATGTTCTTATGTTGGCAATATTGTAATGTTTGGGGCATTTGACTTTCATACATCTCCCGTGAATTCTCAAGGCTTTTTTTCCTTTAGGAAACTGAAACATAATCTATCAGAGCTCACAAAAATGAAAACCAAACATTGTTTCTTTATTATTTAGGGATGTGCAAGAAAAGGTGCAATCAGTAGAGAAGATGCAGCATTGGTTTGTGTAGAAGCTTTGAGCTTCCCTCCGAAAGAAGTTTTGATTTTTGAGGTATGGACTACTGAACATGCTTGCACATGAATATACTTCCCTTGATTTATAGATGTTGACATTACAATTCACAAGATTGATTTTATTTAGAATACTTTGGCTGCTGTTAAATGTTCAGAGCTTTTTTCTTGGTGTATGTGTGTGCTTGTTCATACAATCCCTCTTTGTGTATGTGATTGTGATGAATTGCTCAAACTTGTTATTGTTGCATAACAGTATTCATTGATAATCAGTAGAGAAAGCAAGGACCTTTAGCTGGATCAAATGACTGAGTAATATCCCTCATGTATGAGATATTCCCCCAAATGGCTGTGCCCCTGACTCTATACTGATAGCCAATCAAAAAAATCTATTAATTGCATCAAAATTTGTCTCTGGTTGTCAGATTAGGCTCTCTTTTTGTCTGTCTCTGTCTCTGTAAGTCCTTTCTCTTTTTTTTTTTTGGGGGGGGGGAGAGAGAGAGAGAGAGTGAGAGAGAGAGAGAGAGAGAGAGAGAGAGAGAGAGAGAGAGAGAGAGAGAGAGAGAGCCATATACATCGGTAATACACCAAGTATCCATAAGCAAAATAGAGTAAAAACATCTAAAGTGAATTGAAATGAAAGCCTATCAATGTGTCAAAAGTGATATGGTTTTGGTACCGTAGAAAATGACCACCTAGTACAAGAGAGGAGTACAATAATACTATTTGTGGGTTGCAATAGAAGCAACAAGCATAGTTAGTAAGGTACGATCCGTACAATTAGTACGGTACGTATTAGTACGATACTACATATGTACCCTAAGATTTGGGGCTTCGTGTACGGTATTCGTACATTCATAAGGTACGAGTTTTTGTTTTTGCTAAAAATTATATATCTCATCTTTAACATGATAATCATCATGTTTATGAGTATAATGAGTTTATCTCATCATGTATCGAGGAATTGGATGTATCTACTATCATCATTCATGTATGATGTAAGTTGTACTTTGTAACATCATTAAAAAAAAAACCATGCTATCAAATTTCCTTCATTACAATTTATATGTCAAATTTAAATAAGCTTTAAAGACTAATCAAGAGTCAAGAATCACAAATTAAAATGTCATATCAGACATGATACATGATACATCATGATTCAAATTTCATACATGACTCATCAATGATCAATCATCATAGTACATAAAATCCAACCTCAAGTCACATCAAACATGATCATCGTGATTCATGAATCATCACCAAGAATACATACATAAATGATAAATCATAAATAACAAAATGACAAGTCACAAGTCCACAGTGGTAAATACTAAAAGCGAATGAAAGACATCATCAATCATGTAGTATGTATACATCTGTCATCAATCATCATAATGTCAATAAAGTGACAAGTCCAAAACTCTAATCAAAATGTCACATCGATCATGATGAACAATGATCACTCATCATCCGCATCCTCCATCTCATCAATATCACTATTATCATAATCATCATCAAGAGAATCAGATGTTGTCATCTCATAAGTAGATGACGATGGAGTGGGAGGATCACTGACAAGATTTCCCTCATCATCAAAACGAGGGGATAGCGGCACCGATGGTAATGTCCTCCTCCCCGTCCTCCTCGTCTATGTACTAGCTGGTGCTCGACTAGTGCTAGCTCCATCCCTATGTGAAATGGTCGATGCACGCCAAATAATCAACCCCTTCCCACGACCACGGACTCCTCTGACCCTTCCTTTGCCGCTACGGCTTCTTGTGTGCCTCACATCTATAGAGCAAAGCTCTCTATATAACTTGGCAAAAAGAAGCTCCTCATCATCTTGAGGCATATCATATGATGGAAGAGGAGTGTCTCTCACGGAAGGCCAAAATCTGTCCACATTCACCTAAATAAAAAAGAGAATCAAACCATGAATTATTTGTTGATGCAAATCTGAAATTTATGCAAATAATAAATTTATGCAAATCTGAAATTTATGCAAATCTGAAATTTATGCAAATCTACTTACCTGTTTGGGAGTCTCCATGTAAGGGATATTTTGCAACACCCTTAGATTGGTGCGACAATATATTAATTTCTCCATTTGTTGAGGACAAAGTCTATTCCTCACCTTTGTATGGATGAGAGCAAAAGCACTCCAATTCCTCTCACATGCACTGGATGAGCGATCTTGAGATAACACCTTGAGAGCATATGTGCATAAAGTAGTGAATGAAAAACCGAATTTTCGCCACCAAAAAAGTGGTTTTACCATTGACTCTCTATCCCAACATGTAGGGGAAAGAAAGGCGAGATTTTCCCTCTCATCCATATAGCAATTTATTTGCTCCTTACCGTTGTAAAAGCCTTGAGCTTTACACATGTAAAGGTAGAAAGATAGAGCCCAAATCCCACGAATTTGTGGTGGTTGAAGTTGCATTCAATCAAGCAAATCAAATCACCTAAAAGTAGATCAAACTAGATCTTTACTTTTCCTAGATTGTAGGAAAGTGAATTGATTCCCTCCAACAACCATTCCCACCTTCATTTGAATTCAAATTCAACTTGTAAAAGTAGTGGAACACTCCTAGAGTCTATATAAAGACTTGAAATCACTTGTACATTACATGGAAGCAATATACATACACTTGTGACCATCATTGTCTTGCTCCTTCAATTCTCTGCATCATCTTCTTCGCCAACAGTAATCTTGCAGAGGCTGCTCTCTCTCCAAAGCTCCAAATTGAGTGCAAGATGACTCATTGGAAAGGTATTAGTGTCTAGTTTATGCCTATAAAGTTTCATAGCGTTCGATTGAGTAGATTGGGAGAAATATTAGTTTTTCTGTCTTGGGGTCAATCTCTGCATATTCCTGAAAAATAGGAAGTACTATCGGTGAATGTCACATTCATTCCTATAGCATATTTTGCTTATTCCTTATACTTATGTGCATTCCATACACTTAACCCTATGTGTATCACTCCCGTAAAAGGATTTTTTCTAATTGTAATCATGCTGGTCACTATGGGCATTTGAATTTCATTGTCTCTTCCATAGATAGTAACTTTTTTGAGCTAGTCGACCCGCAAACCTATCTGTTTTGTATCGACTCATTCTCCGTGATGCTCCAAAGTACATAGTGCATTTCTTTGCACTTATCACATGCTTATAAGATCTATTTGAGTCTCCATAAGTTCAAGGGATGGTCTTGTGCCGGTTGGCTTGACCAAACTTCGTCGCTTCATTTCACCAAACTTCGTCGCTTCGAAATGCACTTTTCTACCTTCTACAAGCTTCTCCAAGTTCTTTCAGTGGTATCAGAGCTAGATCAAGATGGGTGACGGCTTTCCTTCAATGATCGAGAAGCTTGATCGACACAACTATGTGGCTTGGCAAATCAGAATGGAGGCCTATTTGCAAGGTAGAAATCTTTATGGAATTGTAGCAGGTGATGAAGCTATGCCTATTCCAAGATCCATAGGAGGACCTACACAAGAGTAGACAGATAAGCTCACACTTTGGTGCGCAAGGGATGCTCAAGCAAGGTCGTACATACTAAACTCTATCTCTGACTTTCTATTACCACATATTAGAGGATGCAAGACATCTCAAGAGACTTGGGATGCCCTGGAGACTTTCTTTTCTACTAGTACCAAAGCAAAAAAGAATCATCTTTGGAACGAGTTCAACCAAATGAAGAAGACACCTAAACAAACCATCACAGAGTTTGTTACCAAGGTCAAGGAGGTTGCGGATCAGTTAGCATCCATTGGAGAGTTGATTGAAGAAGAGGTCATCATGAGGCAAATTCTCAACGGCATTCGAAGTGATAAGCAATGGCAATCCTTCATGACGGCTTATGATCTCATCATGGATGTGCAAACTCCAGACTTCAACATCTTTCTCGGACAACTCTTCAATCAAGAAGCCAACAATAGCATAAAGGAAGGTAACTCTTATCATGGTAATTCAACTAGTGCTCTATATGCAGATAAGAAGGATAAGAAGCAGAAAGGCAAGAAGAAGGAAGAAGATGAAGAAGAGACTTCTCAAGCCAACTTCGCAAGCAAGAGCAAGTGGAAAGGGAAGAAGAAAGGACCAAAGCAAGACAAAGCCAAAGGTCAGAATGTTCAACCTTGTGCCATATGCGATAAGACCAACCACACCACTCAGAATTGCTGGTTCAATGGGAAGACCCAGAAAGGAAGTGGAAGAGGTGGATATGGCAGCAATAGATGCAGAGGTGGACACAACTTCAACAATAATAATAGAGGCTATAATAGAAGGGACCACAACAATTATTCAGAAGATCAATCACATGAAGACTCATTGCTTCTTATGAATCTAAGCCATAAAGAAGGTAAAGAAGATGATCATTTGTTCTACATAGATTCAAGATGTTCGAATCATGTTGCATGCAACATTGCTCTTCTATCTGATTTGGAAAGTCCAAAGCATAGACATGAAGTGCAAACAGGGGATGACACGGAGCACAATGTGGAGAAGATTGGTAATGTCAAAGCTTCCAATGGAAGGACAAACATTCTAAGTAAGGTTCTCTATGTACCCACTATCACTAAAAACCTAGTAAGTGTAGGCCAAATAGTTGAAAAAGGCTTGCAAGTTAGGTTCACCCAACATGGAGCTTTTGTGGAAGATCCATGTCAAGGCTTCAAGAAGATAGCCCGAGGTGAGAAGCATGGTAGGCATCTTTACTTTTGAAGTAGGAGAAACCAGGAACATAGCTCTATTCAACTTTGGGTCTCAAACCCTAAGTGAGCTTGAAGTGTGGCATAAGAGACTTGCTCATGTGAATGAAAGAACCTTGAAGGATATATGCAGGGATCAAAGTGTTCTAGGACTGCCGAACATATCAAAGCAACACATGATCAACAGGTGTGATGCATGTTAGATTGGGAAGGCACAAAGACAACCATTCAACCACAATGGCTACATCCACAACAACTTATTGGACTTAGTACATACAGATGTATGGGGACCAAGTCAAGAACCTTCATTGGCAGGATCAAGGTATTACTGTTCTATACTTTATCAAGAGTAAGAATGAAGTGTTTGATTGCTTCAAGAAGTATCTTGCGCATGTGGAGAATCATATAGGTAGATCGCTTCTTTATACAGGTAGATCACTAAAGAAGCTCAGATCTGATGGAGGGGGAGAATACTTCTCCAAAGAGTTTGATGAGTTCTTGCAGGACAAAGGTATCAAAAGGGAAGTGACTACTAGGTACTCTCCTCAACTAAATGGAATTGCAGAGAGGAGAAACAAGACATTGGTTGGATCAGCTCGAACAATGCTTGAAGAGAAGAAGTTGCCACATTATCTATGGGCAGAAGCTATTTCAACTTCTGTGTACCTTGTCAATAGACTACCATCCAAATCACTTCAAGGTATGACTCCTTATGAAACATGGCATGGAAGAAAACCTAGTCTTAGACATTGCAAGGTTTTTGGTTGTTTAGCTTATGTTCATGTACCATCACAAATAAGAGGTAAGCTAGATGAAAGGGCAACAAAGGAAGTCTTTATTGGATATGATTCAACTCAGATGGGTTACAGGTTCTTCAATCCTTCAACCAAGCAATTCACTACAAGTAGAGATGTTGTGTTTGAAGAACACAGGTCTTGGTATGATGAAGACAAACAAAAGGTAACACTACCATATGATCTTGATTCTAACTCTCATCAATTAGGAAGCAAGCATGATACACAGGCCCAGGATCCAAGAAGTCATACAGACGATGATCAAGATGAAAGAGAAAGGGATTACAAGCTATGGAAGTCAAGAGGCAAAGCAAAGATGCAAGAGGTTGGAGAATGCTCCAAACAAGCACCTAGAAGATCAGCAAGAGAGAAGAAACAACCAGAAAGGTATGGATATGATTCCACGTTTGTTACGAAGCATTCAATATACTTGGCAAAAGACTCTATTTCAGGGGAACCCTCAACCTATGAAGAGGCAAAGGGAAACCCTAATTGGGAAAAGGCCATGAACGAAGAGATAGATGCATTGAAGGAGATGGACACTTGGGATTTGGTTCCAATGTCGCCGAATCAAAAGGTAATTGGTTGCAGATGGGTATATAAAGTTAAAAGAAATTCAGATGGATCAGTTTGCAGGTACAAGGTAAGATTAGTTGCCAAAGGATGCTCACAAACTCATGGTATAGACTATGAGGAAACATTCTCACTAGTTGCAAAGATGACTACAATCAGGACATTGATACGTGTAGATGCTGCAAGGAATTGGAGACTCCTCCAACTTGATGTGAAAAATGCATTCTTAAATGGTTGGATAAGTGAAGAGGTATACATGTCACAACCACCAGGTTTTGAAAACCCTAATCATCCATCTTATGTTTGCAGACTTAAGAAAGCATTGTATGGATTGAAACAAGCTCCTAGAGCTTGGAATTACAGGTTGGTTACACATATCTTCAAGATCAAGGGTTCAAAGCTAGCAGCTCAGATCCTTCTCTATTCAAAAGAGATCACAATGAGGTTATCTATCTATGTGTATATGTAGATGATATTATTGTGACATGTGATGATCTAAATGGCATTCAAAGGATCAAGAGACACATGCAAGAGGAGTTCAAAATCAGTGACCTAGGTGAGCTCACATATTTCCTAGGTATGCAGGTGATATATACAGATGAATGAATGTATTTGACTCAAAGAAGATAAATTCAGGATCTTCTTCTCAAGTTCAAAATGGAGAACACTAAACCTGTAGGTACACCTTTGGAGATGAATCATAAACTAAGTGTTTATGAAGGTGAGAAAATTGAAGACATTAAAGAGTATCAAAGCTTGGTAGGTAGCTTGATATATGCTACTCATACAAGGGCAGACATCTCATATAGTGTGGGAGTGCTTAGTCAGTTCATGCACTCACCGAGAAGACCACATATGGATGTGGCTAAGAGAGTACTTAAGTATCTCAAAGGTACAATCAACGAAGGTATATTCTATCCTAACTCTTCAGATTTGGATATCAAAATCTACTCAGATGCAGATTGGGCAGGAGCTAAGGATGATAGAAAAAGTACATCTGGTTACTTAGCATTTGCAGGTTCAAAGCTAGTGTCATGGAATTCTAAGAAGCAACCAACAGTTGCTTTATCTTGAACTGAAGCAGAGTACAGAGGCTTGACCATAGCAACTCAAGAGGCAATATGGTTAAAAGCATTGTATACAGATTTGGGACTAGTGAGTTCCAAACCTCACTTATTTGGAGATAATGTAAGTTCCATGCATCTAGCGGAAAATCCTATTTTCCATGCGAGAACCAAGCACATAGAAGTCCATTACCACTTCATCAGGGAGAAGCTCATGGCAAAGGAGATTGACATTTTTTTTGTTACTACTGAAAAGCAAGTAGCAGATATGATGACGAAGGCACTTGATGGAATAAAGCTTTGTAGATTCAAAGCTATGGCAGGTATTCAACCTATCAGAGAATGAAGACTCAAGCATACTTTAGCTTGAGGGGGAGCTGTTGGAACATCAAGCTTACACTATGCTTGAGGTGGATTTGATCTATATCAAAGGCTATCGCGTCGAAAGAATATCCGTTGGGGAGTTCTTTTTCATATGCTCATTTATTGTATTTTTTTGAGAAATTTTTGATGGTTCATTTACCATTGTAAAAGCCTTGAGCTTTACACGTGTAAAGGTAGAAAGATAGAGCCCAAATCCAACGAATTTGTGGTGGTTGAAGTTCAAGCAAATCAAATCACCTAAAAGTAGATCAAACTAGATCTTCACTTTTCCTAGATTGTAGGAAAGTGAATTGATTCCCTCCAACAACCATTCCCACCTTCATTTGAATTCAAATTCAACTTGTAAAAGTTGTGGAACACTCCTAGAGTCTATATAAAGACTTGAAATCACTTGTACATTACATGGAAGCAATATACATACACTTGTGACCATCATTGTCTTTCTCCTTCAATTCTCTGCATCATCTTCTTCGCCAACAGTAATCTTGGAGAGGCTGCTGCTCTCTCTCCAGAGCTCCAAATTGAGTGCAAGATGACTCATTGGGAAGGTATTAGTGTCTAGTTTATGCCTGTAAAGTTTCATAGCATTTGGTTTAGTAGATTGGGAGAAATATCAGTTTTTCTGTCTCGGGGTCAATCTCTGCGTATTCCTGAAAAATAAGAAGTACTACCGGTGAATGTCGCATTCATTCCTATAGCATATTTTGCTTATTCCTTATACTTTTGTGCATTCCATACACTCAACCCTATGTGTATCACTTCTATAAAAGGATTTTTTCTAATTGTAATCACGCTGGTCGCTATGGGCATTTGAATTTCATTGTCTTTTCCATAGATAGTAACTTTTTTGAGCTAGTTGACCCGCGAACCTATCTGTTTTGTATCGACTCATTCTCCTTGATGCTCCAAAGTACATAGTGCATTTCTTTGCACTTATCACATGCTTATAAGGTCTATTTGAGTCTCCATAAGTTCAAGGGCTAGTCCTGTGTCGGTTGGCTTGACCAAACTTTGTCGCTTCGAAACGCACTTTTCTACCTTCTACAAGCTTCTCCAAGTTCTTTCATAATTGTTGCTTGAGTTCTTTGAGATTTGTCTCGTTCATCTTGTAGGGAGGTCGTGAAAGAGTTAGTTGGTTTGGGAGCGTTTCGATGCGATGTTGCACATTACCGAGGGGTGGGGCCCCGGGTGGGAGCTTATTGGTAAGGACGTCTGCATATTCCTCGAGAAGGAAATGGGAACTAAGATGGCGATCTTTGCCTCATCGATTTGGGCTTGTTCCTCTACATGCTTCATGGGGAGTGCGACACATAGATGTGTGATCCCACCTTGATATACTGCCTTGTTGAACCGCTTATGTGATAGTGGCTTTGATGCATGATTTGATGAAGAGGCATTTGCCTGGGCCTCTGGTTCACGCTTTTGTTTGTGATGGTGATTGTTGTGGCTTCCCTTGTGTTGATGTCTGTGTCTGTGTGTCTGCTTGGGTTCCGGTTCCTCTCTGGGCGGGTTGGTCCGATGACAATCAACCATAATGGCTTGTCCATTCTGATCCAGAAGCACCTTGTCTGCCCCTTTTCCAAACTTATCATGTATTGATCCATGAAGGAAAGTCTGATGATGGCCTCAAAGGACTCCATGGGAATGATGATGAAGTTGAGGTACCCAAACCATTGACCCAAGTAAACTAGTATCCCCTTCACGTGGCGAACGTGGTTGTTCTGGCCTTGAGCGAACACGACTGAAGTGGTTTGCTTAGTTCTAACCCGAGGCGTATGGTATAGTCGGGTGTCATGAAGTTATGTGTTGCATCGGTGTCAAGCATCATAGGGATGTTTAGGCTTGACTTTGCTCACGATGAATACTTGATGCACGATCGGTAGTGCGATCGGGTTGCACTTGGCCTTGCTCGGTGGGGATGCTATCTGATAAGGGTCGTCATCGTCAGAATCACTGCTTTCAATCTTTGTGATCCTTGGTCTGGATGAGGATGCCTCTTCATGTGAAGGGCCTCGTGTGGAGTGAACCCTTGTGTCTTGAGGCACAGGTGGAAAGGGTGCATGCCCCGACAAAAGCGGCACACAAGCTGAGGATCTCGGTGAGCTTGGTCGGTTCTGGTTGGTGAATTTCGTCTAACATCTTGAGGTGTAGGGGGGGCACGTTGCACAGCACTGTGTGTGGCTCTAACCCCTAGGATAGTCGAGCTGCTTGCATTGCAGTTGGCTTTGACTGGACGAGGCATTGCTTACTTGCACTTGGTCATTGGATTTTGGACTTCCGGTTTGAGTAGGCATCGTTAAGGCATTCAGCTATGCGGGTGGCTTCCTCCTAGTTCTACAAGTTTGCTTCTGGACCTCCTTGCGATAGTAGGGGGAGCATCCACAGAGGAACCCATGAAGTCAGTCCGTCTTCGACATGTGAGAAATGTGAAGCATGAGTTTGCGGTACTGTGATATGTATGGTCCGATGAATCTGTTTTGTCGCAGATTCCGCCATTCATCCCTAGCCTAGAAGGCCTTGTTGCTAGGGACAAAGTAGTCAGTGAGCGAGGTCTTGAACTCGTCCCAGTTAGCCCACGCCTGCTTCTTCTGCTTCACCATGCACCAGGTCGAGGCTTCGTCTTGAAGGAACTGGCAAGCGATGCGCACCCAGTTGTTGTGGCCAACACGGAGCATTTGGAGGTAGTTCTCCATCACATCGATCCATGGATTGATGAAGATAGAGCTTCCACCGCCTCGATACTTGTCAGGAGGGTTCAGTTAGAAGAGGCCAAAAGAATCTGGGTCATCAGTATCCTCCTGTTGAAGCTGATCAATAGGGGAGGATTCATGGGAACTGGATCGGATTGAGGGTTTGGTTCTGTATTCAGTTGGGAGGTAGGTTGTGGGTTAGGTTGATGCGATGGAGAACTACCTCCAAATGCTCCGTGTTGGCCACAACAACTGGGTGCACATCGATCCATGGGTTGATGATGATAGAACTGCGACCGCCTCGATACTTGTCAGGAGGGTTCAATTAGAAGAGGCCAAAGGAATTTGGGTCATCAATATCCTCCGGTTGAAGCTGATCAATAGGGAGGGATTCATGGGAACTGGATCCGATTGAGGGTTTGGTTCCGTATTCAGTTGGGAGGTAGGTTGTGGGTTAGGTTGATCGGTTTGGAAGATGTGTCGTTCAACTAGGTCGGCTAGCCAAGTCAGGGAATCCTCCACTCAGTCGATGTGATCGGTTACATTGTCATGATGGGTTGGAATTGGGTGGGAATCGGGTTCGGCATTCAGTTCGGCCTCTTGTAGGCATTCATGGAGGTCGGTGTTGGCAAGAAGGAGCTGATTGATCTTGGCTTCGAGGGCCTCCCTTTGAGCACGGTGACAGTTACGTCGAGTGGTGACGTGGGCTCGCTCCGCCTCCGAGTTGAGACTGACCAGGCCATTTTCAAAATTATCCGCCATTGGGACCGAGAGCCTGACGGTGGCAACCAGTTGGGAGGGAGCGGCAGGAGAGAGGGGGGCTTGTGTGTGAGCATGTCAACGGTGGGAGAGAGCGATGGTGGTGGGAGCACGGGACGGTGGGAGAGTGCGGCGGTGGTGTGAGAGCATGCCGGTAGTGGGAGAGCATGGCGGTGGGGTGATAGCGCGACTGTGGCAAATGAGCCCCAAGGGGGGGGGGGGGTTGTGTGACGGCAGAAACATGTATGCGGTGACGGCAGGGCGTAGCGACGGCGCCAACCGGGCATGCTGACGAGGCGTGACGATAGAAGCGTGTATGGCGGGGCATAGGGACGGCAGCACGTGGGTGCACCGACGGTGGGGCATAACGATGGTGGCATGTAGGCACACTGACGACAGAGAGTAGCGACGGCGGCACTTCAAGGGCAAGGAAGGGGGAAGGTGGGGGAGAGGGGGGGGGGAGAGGGAGGGTAGCTCTTGTGGAGAGGTGGGAGGGGAGGGAAAAACGTATGCGCCATGTCAAGAGGACTCACCCAAGATGGACCCGGGATGTTGATGGCGCTGCCAGCGCTGGTGTTCACCCATCCAAAGGCTTCCCCTAAGCTCGTGCACTGATACCACTTGAGATGCCCTAGACCCCCCCAAACCCCAAGGCCGGAAAGAGAACCCAAGGCGTACGCAAGAACACAAGAACACAAGAACACGAAATGCCAAGATGTTTGCCAAGAAAGCTTTTTGAATTACTTTCATAAAACGATTTCAACGGGACGGCAAAGAGAGCTTGACTGGCGAGATGGCATCCAGGTGGACCACTACCTCATAGTTGCACACAATTCGGCGTCGTAGGGCAAACTATGCAGGCGCCAAAATAGACTGGATAGAAATACAGGGGCTGAGAGGGAGGGAGGGAGGGAGGGAGGGAGGGGAGAGGAAGGAGGGAGAGGGGCGGAGGGGGCGAGGAGGGGGAGGGGGCGAGGGAGAGGGAGGGGGCGAGGGAGAGGGAGAGGGAGAGGGAGAGGGAGAGGGAGGGGGAGAGGGGGAGGGGGGAGAGGGAGAGGGGGAGAAAAGGGGAAAGGGAGGGGAGGAAGAAAGATTTTTAATGTCCATTAGATTGCCGAACTCGACTTGTGAGACAGAATCAATGTACATAAAATAAAATAAAATAAATTGATATTGATACAAGGTAAATCAGTCTCCATGGGGGGTATATGGAGTGCTATCCCTAAGGTAGCCTATATGCAAGGGTAGTACAAATATGAGAATGCATCTAGGTGATTGACCATCTCCATCCGGTGCTCATATGTGGGGTGTAGTATGTGGTACATCGGTGGTGGTGGAGTCAGGGCTGCCCGGATGACTGCAGTGGGATCGGCCATCATCTAGGCCTGTCTCTCCTCAACAGCTCGACCGTAATGGGCTTGGATATTTGCAAGCTGATGTCTATGTGATCTTTGTGCTTGATATCTTGGGGCGTTGGGTCGTCTCCCAGCATAAGAGGCCTCAGCCTGCTGGAAGATCACTCCCCTCTGTTTGACAGTAGGTTTGGGGGGGTTGGTGCATGTCGTGGAGCAAAGAAGTCCGTAAGCTGTGTTTGTCTCCCTTCGGTCGGAGCTGCTAAGGTGCTAAGGTGGGCTGGAGCAGGGCATCTCAGTGGTCGTGTATCTCTAGTAAGAATTGCCCTAATTGACGTTGATCTGTAGAGGCCATGATCTCACGAAGGGTAGGTTGTCCTGTGAATAGGTACGTGTATCTGCTCCTGATGTCATCATATGCTCGACATCTACATACAAAATGCTCCTCATCCTCTATGTCTTGCTCACATATCTGACAAATCCTCTCCTCTCCAGGAGTGTCTGTTGCTCTGCCAGTCTTAATCTCGAGTCGGTGTGATGAAACCTTCAGCTGGCCAATTGCTACCCTTGAGCTATGAGGCATGTATGTGTCCATGTAGCATGGTCTCTGGATGAACCCGTATGCAAGAAAGTCCAAGAACTGGTCTCGGTAGTGTGACAATCTGGATCCTAAGCCGGAGGTGAACCACGTCTGACTTGTGTAGAGCTGCCAGAAATCCTGCTTAAGAACAGTGTTCCACTCACTACGTGAGAGGCAAATGTGGGGAGAATCTGGGTCATACTGGAAGGGCGGTAGTTTGTTCATATCCAATCCATGGCCATTAAACCATGTCCTCACCTCAGAATACAAAACTCTTGCATACCCTGTATTGCTGCCTCAAATGCTCTGCATGCGAGTCTATCTGCTGGGAGCTCCCTCATCCTCCGAATGAAATGTATGCTTTGAAATAGAGCCTCTACTACCATTGGAGGTGTAGCCATCTCTGCCGTGACGATGTCATGTGACAGTGATTGTTTTCCATGGAATATTTGTGAAATCATGTGTACCTCTGGCTTCTCAATCGCACGCCACTGGGTTGCCGTGAGACCTGGAGCCCAGACTGTCGCTCATACATTATAGCTGGACTTGTGTGGCAAATAATCATCCCTTCGTACGGGGCTCCGGGAAGTGTGCTTGATGACATCTCATCTCTAACATTACAAAAGCTGCATACCCCCGTGTGAGCCTATCTGTGGCTGCCTGTCTCATACTGAAGGAACCAAAGGTAGAGTCGTGAATGTGACTCCTAGGTAGACATATGAAGTGATCACCTCTATCCGTCCGCCGGCTGCTGTGAATCTTGCTGCATTCCTCTTTATAGGAGAGGTGTGGAAGATCATAACCTTGGTCTTTCCAAGGTTTACTGTCAACCCCTTCGCTGTACAGAAGTCATCCAAGGCACCCAAGCAGCATTGTAACCCCTTGGTGGACTCTTAAATCAACACACACACACACATACAGAGACACAGAGAGAGAGAGAGAGAGAGAGAGAGAGAGAGAGAGAGAGAGAGAGAGATCTTACTCAACAGGTTGCAAGTGGCGATGATCTAGTTGATGATTGGGGTGCAGTATTCAACTCACTGACCAGAACTGCTGTTTAAGAATGCCTGTGGTCATGGGATGCATATTTTTTGAAGTAAGATTGATGGGAAAGTGGCCTGTTTTGCAAAAGAATGCTTTATGTGCACTGTGCAGGTTTGGATTCAAGGAAAGGGATAAGCGATGCTTTTATTACTCCTGTTGTGGTTGCTTCTATATGTGCAGCACTAGGGCAAGCTCAATGTATCGTAAACCAAAAATTGTTTATGTCCGGTTGTATGTGAAATGCTTTCCATGGAACTAATAGCTGTTTCATGGACTTCACTAGACTGGATCAGTTGCTGTAGAGGATCAGAATAATTTTTTACCATGTCAGGTGAATGTATCTATTCGGGGCTTTACTTTGTGTATATCCAAATAATGAAGAAAAAGTAAATGCTTAGTGGATGTGTTTTCCCTTCTGGCTCGTCTGGGTTCGCACTCGTCTCAGTTGTCTTCCCGTTTGCCAGCTATGTAAACTTGCAGCATCAGTTTTTTTAACGAAAAGGAAATTATTTCTTTGGGTGTTTGTCACTAGATGCACTAACTAAAACTGTTGTAAAGGATAATTACCAGATGGCTAGAATAGATGATCTCCTAGATGCCTCAGGTGGTATCATTGCTTTAGGTGCTATCATTGTTTCCATTAAGATGGATTTGAAGAGCGGTCATCGTCGGATTAGATTTCAGAGGAATGTGTCAACCTAACTGCCTCGATATCATGGGTACACCTATTACTTGTCATGAGGGATTTCATGTCTAACGTGATGAAAACTGGTGAGGGATGAAATCCCGCAGCTTGCAGCAATGTATGCACAAATAACTTTGTGGAAGCCTTCGTGTTAGTTGAGTGGTTATGGACGAAAGAGCCTGGAGTATAATTGTCATTCATGCCGACGGATCACAAACTTATTCTTTTAAGCTTGTGACAAAAGAAAGAATTTCATTCAAGTGGTTGAATGTTATATTCGAAATCTTTTACATGTTTTCCCTGTTGATACTCGGAGATCCAAGGAGTAACTTATTGGATAGCTTTTAGAAAGACATGATAGTTATATTATTTAAGAAAATATTACAATCATCAAGGAAGAAAAAGAAAGAAGCCTAGACAAATTGAGCTTATGACCACTGTAACGAAGGGTAATAATCAAACAAAACTTCTGACTTGAGGCCACACAATCCGTTCACATCCAGGAGCACAAAAATGAAAAGTTTTGAGTAAGCAGATATGTACAACAATGAGCTGGATGGCTGACAATAATGATTGAAGGTTTTTCTTTCAGGCATATAATAGATTCATAGGAATTCCAAGTACAACAATGAGCTGGATCGCTGCCAATAATGCTTGAAGGTTTTTCTTTCAGGGAATATAATAGATTCATAGGAATTCCAAGTTTTGCTATAGTACAAAATACAAATGTGAGAACAAATTTGTTTTACACGTCTTTACTTTCCTTTTGGCTCCAGGACACTCATTCATCCTCATTCCAAAAATTATTTAAGCCCTTAGGTCTTTTAATTAACTTAATTCTAATACCCGTCTTGATATAAGAAAGTTCAAAGCCGCAGGGAGTCTTTGTATGGCAGATAAGCTCGCAGCAAAGTGCTTGATCAAAGTGTGGTGCAATGCGGAAACTTCATAGGCTAAACTGATGCTCAAAAAATAATCCTCTCTTACGCTTAGGGGAATCCCTAGGTGGAAGGATCTTGATTTGCTCACCTCGATGCTTTCTCAGTGTCCAATGGCCCCAAAAGGCTCAAACCTTGCTTCTTGCATATGGAAGAGTTGGAACAAGACAAAACCGTATATCAAGGTTAATGAAGATTGGAAATGGGCAGATGGAATTAGGCAAAGTGATTCTATTTTGGTTCCTATTAAGGGAATCAACAAAGGTGACTCAGAGAACATCCAAAGAGCAAAGAAGCTATGGAACAAAGGATCAATAAATGGAAGCATCTTTGGAACCATGAGAGAGGGCATTGGATAAGATCTGAGGACATTGATCCTATTAGGAGAGTTGACTATGATGATTGGTTCCTTCTTAGACATAGAATCAACGCTTGCGATAACTCAAAGACTCGTCTCCTTCTCGAGAATGACCCGCCCAAGATTGAAGGGTTAAGATGGACCAATGGTAATAAGTTGGATAAAACACAGAGGGTCCATAAGCACCTTGACTTGCATATCTCCCTTGATAAGAGATGGTGCATGAACCGGTCTAGCATCAGATGACAACTTATGTGCAGGGACATGTGGCATCCTCATTGAGAACAAAAAATCGGTTCTCATGTGGGAAATCCTCCATTGTAGAATCTAGACCAATGTGGAAGCTAATAAAATGTGTGGGCCCCCTTACTGTGTAAGCGTTGCCTACAAGGCAGAGATGACCTTGGCCATCTCTTCTTGTGCCCAAGAAGCTACACGATATGGCAATCTATTATCAAGATTTTGAGTTTTCAAAGGCGAATCGATTGGAAACAAGCGTTACTTGGTGAAATGATTGGCTGCTAGTGGAACACCATCACGTGGGAAGGGCTGTGGAAGATATGGAAAGAAAGATGTGCGATCAACTTTGATGCCCACTTGAAAGATTGGTTGGTTGGAGAATCCCTAGGTTTGTTAGATAGAAGAATATGTAATTGTGAAAAATCACTGCCTTTCAGACACCATAGGATGTTTGCCTTGGACACAAGAAGATTAAAAGCAAGTGGGTTGCTCATGAGGGCGATGAAAAAATCTTCAACTTCTTGAGTAACTTGATTTAATCTCCTTAGTCACTCGTGGAATCTTGGGTCTCCTACCATTGTCATAGCCATTACGCCTCCGGGTCCTTGCTTTGTGGGATATAGGGGATCCCAAGGACACTAAGCCCATTTACTATATAATTGTTCTTTTATTAATTCAAGCAAGAGAGATTAGGCCTCGATCGAACTTCCTTTAAAAAAAATGTTCTTGTGTGTGTGTCCATTTTTTCATGAGTTAAACCAATTCACTAACTCTTCTAAGATAACTTCTTTCTAAAAGGGAATTTGATATGTAATAAGAAGCTAAATAAAAATTATGGTTTCTACAACCATAAAAAGTGTGGAGAATAAGTTCTCTATGCACAACGAAAACGTGTAGTGAATCCTTGTATGTCTAGCACTCACACAAACAGCTCCACCTTACATAGCTTCCTGCTCTCAATACAAAACTCAAATGGACCTGAGCCTATAGTCAATCAAACTAGAGAAAGAGAGCTTTCTAACAAGCGATAAATAACTTAATTTGGACAAGTTTTGATTAGGAAACACAACTGACGAAGATGAACTAGCTGTCCACACAAATATGCTGAAGAATTGAACTTCACTCTCGAACGGATAACTCCTTGAATATATATATACTTTGAGGAAGATATTTGAGATAGAGAAAGTGCACACAAGTAACTTTCCAACAAGCTAAAAATCAAGTAATTTGGATGAGTTTTGGTCAAGAAACTCAACTGACCAAAATAGACCACCTGCGCACACAAGTATACTGAAAAACTAGACTTCACTCTCATATAGATATCTCACAGAATATAAATCCTTTGAATGATATATTTGGGATAGAGAAAGTGCATTCAAAGAGCTTTCCAACAAGCTAAAAACCAAACAATTTGGATACGTTTTGGTGGAGAAACTTAACCGACCAAAAAAGACTGCCTGTCTACATAGGTATGCTGAAAAACTAGACTTCAGTCTTTGATTGATATCTCACAGAATATATAAGCTTTGAAGGAGATATTTGAGATAGAGAAAATGCATGAGATAAGCTTTCCAATGAGTTTTTAAATGCAAGAAATGGTTACGTATACATTGAGATAAGAGCTTTACAATAGAGCTGTGTACAAAATGATGTGCGGTTGGAAAGAGTCTATGGGAAGACAAAATGACAAAATGACCAAATCCGACTATTGGAAGCTCTTGCCTCTTTCTCTCCTTGTTTAGAACGTGCTCCCACTCCACTTTTATAACCAATGAGCATGTGAAGAAGTTTGTGCCTCCTTCTTAACTCACCACTTTCATTTGATTGCCCACTACATGCCACTTACTAGAAGGAAGATATTGTATCTTTTACTCATCAAGAATTTTGACTAGACTTTTTATTTTTCTTTCTTTTCTCTTCTTTTCTCTTATCTTTATATTTGATAAATTTATCCAAGCATAGCTCATGTGAAAATGAGCTTGTACATTTATCTTCAACACTCCCCCTCAAACTCATTTGGGAGTTATCTTCAACCATGTTCTGCAAATTTATCACATCCTTGAAACCTTTGAGTTTAGAAGCATCCAAGAACTTTGTAAACATATGTGCAACTTGCTCTTTGGTTTTGATGAACTTTATCTCCACATCTTTGCGCAATACCTTCTCCCTTACATAATGGTAGTGGACCTCTATGTGCTTGCTCCTTGCATGAAACATAGGATTGCTTGCCAAGTAAATACTTGACATGTTATCACCGTATATAGGGGTGGTTCCAACTTGCACTTCAAGATCAGCCAAAAGCTTTTTAATCCACATTGCTTCATATGTGGCAAATGCTAATTCTCTATATTCAGCTTCCATGGATGAAAGTGCAATAGTAGGTTGTTTTTTTGAGCTCCATGTGATATTCAGCCTCCATGGATGAAAGTGCAACAGTAGGTTGTTTTTTTGTTCATCAGCCTTGTAAAACAAACCATGATTAACTGTATGCTTTATGTATCTCAACACTCTCTTGGCTGAATTTAAATGTTCACTTGTCGGCGCTTGCATAAACTGAGAAAGTATACCAACAACATAAGATAAATCAGGTCTTGTAATGTTTGCATAGATTAATGATCCTACAATGCTTCTTTATGTCGTTACATCTTCCAATAGTTTTCCATCATTTGAGCAAATCTTTGTATTTATGTCCATGGGTTGAGTGAGTGGTTTGCATTCACTCATTCCAAATTTGAAAAGAACATCCAACAAGTACTTCCTTTGCATCAAGTAGATGCCACTTTTTCCATAAACAACTTCAATTCCTAAAAAATATTTCAGCTCTCCAAGATCTGAAATTTTAAACTCCTTACCAAGCTTCCTTTTGATATCTTTAATCCCTATAACATCATTTCATGTTATGATGAGGTCAACGACGTATATGAAAATATATACCTCTCTATTTTCTTCCTTCATGTACAATGAAGGATTTGCACTACTTGGGTTGTATCCACACTTAGTTACATATTCTACCAATCTCTGATCCCATGCTCTTGGTGCTTGCTTCAAGCCATAAAGTGCCTTTTTCAACCTGCAAACAAAATCTAGATGGTTTTCATCTTCAAATCCAACCGGTTGAGTCATGTATACCTCTTCTTGTAGTTCTCCATTGAAAAAAGCATTTTTGATGTCGAATTGATATAATGGCCATGTCCTTGAAGCACCAATTGCTATTAATGTTTTGATTGTTTCCATCTTTGCAACAAGTTTGAGGACTTCATCATAATCTATGCCTTGTGTTTGTTTAAATCCTTTGGCAACTAATCTAGCTTTTTATCTAGTTAGTGAACCATCAGCATTCCTCTTTACTTTAAACACCCATTTGTTTGGAACAATCTTCATACCTTCTTTCTTGGGCACTAGCTCCCATGTGTGATTATCTTTGAGAGCTTTGATCTCCTCTTTCATAACTTGCTTCCATTCCTTTTGTGTGCAAGCTTCTTCATATGTCTCAGGCTCTTTGTCTTTAATAACCTGCATCATGTATGCAAAATGTTTTGCCATGAAACTATCATAACGCAGCCTTTGAGTTGGATACCTTGTCCTTGAAGATCTTCTTTCATTGCCTTTAGAAAGTTGCTTCTTTAACCTATTCAGCTTTACCTTCGGAGTGATTACCTCTTCATATTCTTCTTCACTTGCATCTATCTCTCTGTTTGGGGTAGCTTCTTTGGCTCTACTATGAGCTAAATTTGGAGACAAAGAATGACTCCCCCTCCATGTTGAACATTCTTCATTTAATGTCGATGCCTCTAGACCTGAAACCTTTGTGCTTGATTGCTGAACTTCTCTTTGATTTGTTCCTGCATAATCATCACAATCTTCTTCAAGAATCTTTTCCTTTCCTTTATCTTCATACCATGGTCTTAGTTCATCAAAGATCACATCTCGCGAGACTCTTACTTCCTTTGTTCTAGGGTTGTAACACTTGTATCCTTTTTGCTCCGTCGAGTAGCCAATGAAAATGCATTTTTTTTACCTTGGTTCTATCTTTGTTCTAACTTCTTGTGGAATGTGAACAAAGCAAACACATCCAAACACTTTCAGGTGTGTAAGATCAGGTTTCTTACCGAAATCCTCTGCAGTTAAGTGATGTATTCCCAATGTTGTGCACCTATTCATCAAGTAAATGGCGGTTGTGGTAGCTTCATCCCAATAGTACAATGGTACCTTCATCTCATTCAGCATGCATCATGCAATTTCAGCAATTTGTCTATTTTTCCTCTCCGCTACTCGATTTTGTTGTGGTGCATACCTACAAGTAAACTGCCTTTTGATCCCATTCTCTTGTAGAAAATATGAAAATTCTTTGGAGAAGTATTCTCCTCCACCATTGGACCTTAAGGTTTTGATAGACCTTCCTGTTTCTTTTTCAACTTCAACATTGAATCTTTTGAATATAGAAAACACCTCTGATTTTTGCTTCATACACAAGAGCCATACCTTTCTTGAGTGATCATCAATGAAGGTGACAAAATCTATTATGAGCCATTGATGCCTCTTGGGTTTGTCCCCATACATCCGTATGTATCAAGTCAAAGACATTTGGGGCCACATAATTACTCCTCTTGAATGGCTACCTCGTTTGCTTTCCTAGTTGACAAGCTTCACATAACTCATGTAGTCCAATGCTATTAAATTATGGAAGACCTCTTACCACTTCATGTTTGCTCATGTCCTTCAGCTTTGGAATGTTGATGTGTCCTATTCTTTTGTGCCATAAGTCTAGCTCGAAAATATTCTTATTCCCACATTGAATGTACATGAGCTTTCCATGTGGATTGTCAGGCCGTCGGAATATTCCTTAGAAGAATCCTTGTAATTAGAAAAGTCGCTCACCGAAAGGGTGTAGCGCGAACGTTGTATCATTTCTTTCTAATCAATAGAGTACGCGCGGAAGAGATGAGAGATGCGTCGCCAGCCTGTTTGGTTTGGGCGATGGTCTCGAATTGATTCTGTTTTGAAGTTATATCAATCACAGAGTTGTCTGTAAAGTCAATATTTAAGCAATCAGGTACTATGTTAATGTTACTGTGTTAAAGTGAAGTGTGGCGGTATTATAAAGAAGAAGTGAAAGTGTTGTGTATATAATTGCGGTGATCGTTAAGATTGTTATACGCCGAAGTGTAATTGCATCATCTGTAATTGTTCGAGATGAATCAATGAAATTGATAGTCTGAAATCAAGTAGTGATTTGGGGAAAATATATATAGGGCCTCTAAATTATCAGATCCCTGACCATCCCAAGAACCCATGAATAAGAACAGAATAACCGTAACGTTTAACACTGGCGTCGACCATGGGGCATGGAGTAGCTAGTCAGTGCATAGACTAAGAGTTGAGAAGAATCAGATGATATATGCCTGTAACACGTTCCGGGGAATCGTACCATAAGTACATAAGGGATCAACATCCTTGGAAAATTCCTAGCACATTGGGCACACCTCCGAGTAGTAGTGGTGACAGACAAATGTTGGAAGGAAAGCGAGAAATCTGGGCCAGTGGAGTACCACCTCAGCATTTCCGTGTGCAAGGATTATAGGGTATACCAGAAGTGCAACCAACCCCATCTGCGGAAAGTAAGACTGGTGAAGTAAGCATTGGTTCCAGTGATAGTGTGGAATTTTTCGGTAGTATGTGTGGAATTCTGGTGGAACCTCGGATAATTTCGGGGCCGGTTTGCTGAAATTTGATGAAAGTTCTATTCTTGGTTCTGATTTTGAGGGAAGTAGTGTAGTGTTGAATGAAATTTTTGGTGAAAAGCTCACTACAAAAGTCCATTACGACGAAGGGCAATTGGGTGTAGGCGTGTGGGAACGACTTGACAATATCCAATTACCGGAGGGTGTGCATGACGACGGGACGACACAATAGCAATTAGGTGTAACTGGTCCAAATCATTCGGTAGTAACATTTCCTCTTGATTCAAACACCATGAGTGCTTTGCAACACCAACAACATCAACAACAACAACAGTAGAAGCAGCAACAGAAGCAGGCCATACCACCACAACCAATACCCATTGGAGTTACATATACAAAATTTGGCAGATTCCTCGGTGATGATCCGGATGCACATGTGAGAACTTTTGAAATTAATTATGCAGTACTCAACTATCCAACAGACCCGACATATAAGGCTATAGTGTTCCAGTCTACGCTGGTTAATGAGGCTGCTGGATGGTTAACTCAATATGACATTAACCATTTTGGTTAGTACAATGATGTTAAGGATGCCTTCTTACAACGATTCTGGTTGAAGAAAGACGCAGCTGAGGTCGTTGACTATTTGCAAAACAATAGATAAAAACTACACCAGAATGTGCAAGAGTATGCAACTTTATTTCGTACTCATCTGCGGCAACTGCCACCGGCGCATGCTAACCTATCGGATGATGTGATCACCCAGTGATTTATTAATGGGTTAAACCCTCAACTTAAACAAGTAATGATCATACGATGTGTGGGTGGTATGACTTTGGATGCGGTCATAGCTATGGCATTACAGTTGGAACATAAGGTGAGTGGATTCGCTGAAGATTTGGATTGGTTGAAGGCAACCAAGGGTACGAGTGAAGATTCATTGAAACAAGTGTGTTGCACAAAATGTAAGAACTCGGGACACACTGCTTCTGCATGTGCATTGAACCAAATGTACTGTGCTATTTGTAATACGGCGAGTCACTCCACCGACATATCCCTATAATGCCAAAGTACAGGCCAGGCCAACCGTAAACGCTATAATACAGGAGCAAGGATAACTGACTGCTCACTATGTACGACCGTAGTTGAGGAATACTTCCTACCAAAGTTATAAAATCTATCGGGGAACACGAGCAAACAATTTTGGCCAAACTCGGTGGAATTCCGGTCAATCAGGTGAAGGAACATCCCTCCCGCCACCCAGATGTCATTTTTGCGGTGAGATTGGACATATCCACAGATATTGTAAAGAGGCGGCCGAGTATGATAAACGAAGAAAAGAGCGATAGAATCCAATGGCCAACATGGTGTATATTTCAACAGTAGATACTCAAGCGGCAATAATCCAAACACATTCTGGCAACAAATTACAACCCGCTGCGAAGATTTTTGAGCCTGGCATTCGAGAGCAACAGAGAGTTTTTACCAAAGCTAGTATGTGGGCCAGTCAAGAACCAACAGTTTTTCCAGATCCAGTATCGGTGGTTCAGCAGACAGTACCGAATCCACCACCGGAAGCACCGAGTCCGATGGACGTACCGTCGGAGACTCCATCGAATGCGGTAAGGAGTATGTCGAATTTTGACTCTATGTGGAATCTTCTATCGCAGGCTTCCATTACAATACCATTGGTTAGCCTTGGTTCCGGGTGTACGACAACAATTTCAGCAACAAGTTTATCCAGAATCTTTGTGTACACCTACTACGGCTACTATTAGTCCAGAAAATGATTCTGTGATGGACCATGTTGTTCCTTTAATCACAGTATGGTATAAAAATCATAAAATCAACCAAGTGTTAATTGATGGAGGCTCTGATGTGAATATTGCAGCAGCCGCCCTTTGTAAACTGTTAGGATGGGCGCAGATGGAACTTGTTCAGTTTTTTGTGAGAATGACGGATCAGTCCAGGGTCTATCCAGTGGGTTTGGTACGGGATATACCCATTACTATTCAAGGAGTAGTGTTCAAAATGACTTTTGTTGTTCTAGAATTACCGGACTCAACTCTGGACTACAATTTGCTGTTCGGGAGGCCCTGGCTGAAACAAGCCAAAGTATTGCAGGACTGGTCAGCACACGAACTTATTTTCAAAAGCAACCACCGGAAGTATGTCATTTCGTTAGATGAGATGAAACCATGCGACCTCCATGCTCGACCCTACGTAGCTAAACCTGTGCATATGTTGGATGGACTTTGAGATGATGAAGAAGAAGCTTTTCTCAAGGCTAACTAGGATTTCCTCGCTTTGGGGATAGTCGACTTACAAGCGGTTGCAGATAATTGGAATCCGGTCGTCTTTTCGATAGTTCCGGTTCTAGAAGAAGGGGACCTAGCTATGGATCCAGCTTTGAATGCCCAGAGTTTCCAGCATTTATTCCCGTCACTGGAGGATATATCCATGTCACGACAGTTTTATGTGCCGGAAGATCAACTTATCACCTGCGATTTGGGAAATGAGGAAACACCACGACCGGTCAAGATTAAGGCAGGATTACCGGAAAATTTTCAAAATAATCTACTACAGTTGCTAACAGAGTTCCAAGATGTATTTGTGTGGGACTATCGAGATATGAAAGGGTTGGACCCTCGCATCTATCAACACTGCGTGATGCTTAAGCCGGATGCATGCCCAATCAAGCAACCCAGTTACCGCATGAACCCAAATTATGCTGCTCAAGTGAAAGCTGAATTGGATCGCTTGCTAAAAGTCGGTTTTATCGTTCCCATTGAGCATGCAAAATGGATTTGACCTATTTTTATCGTCCCAAAGAAAAATAAGCAGTTACATATCTGTGTGGATTACCGGAAACTAAATGCGGTGATCGTACCGGATCCCTTCCCACTTCCCTTTCTGGATACAATGCTCGAAGATGTTGTCGGACGGGAAATGTATTCCTTTTTGGATGGTTACAGTGGCTACAATCAGGTGTGCATGGCTGAAATGGACATACCAAAGACTGTGTTTATTACAAATTGGGGTGTATATGCGTGTACGGTGATGTGGTCCGGTCTTCCCAATGCTCCTAGTACCTTCCAACGATGTATGCAAGAAACTTTTTTGCCCTATTTAACCACCTTTATGCGAGTGTATCTGGATGATTTTTCATTGTCAAGTGATACATCGGCTCACCTTTACCAACTACGGTGCTCCTTCTCTAAGTGTCGAGAGTTTTGGTTGTGCTTAAATCCTAGCAAGTCGGTCTTTTCAGTTCCTTGGGGCAAGTTGCTCGGTCATATTATTTCAAAGCAAGGCATTCAAGTGGATCCAGATAAAGTGCAAGCTCTGTTACATGCACCTTCCCCTATGACACCAAAGGAGGTTATGCGATTCCTTGGCCAAATACGCTGGCATGGGCGACATCTTCGGTGTCTTGCACATTTAGCCATACCCTTGAGTTGATTGATTATTAGTACTCCCCGACAGTTTGTGTGGAATGAAGAGTGCCAAATTGCCTTTGATCACTTGAAAACACTATTAACCCAGGCTCCTATACTGCAAGCACCAAACTGGCAGCTTCCGTTCCATGTCTTCATGGATGCATCGGACAGTGCTATCGGTAGTGTGCTCATGCAACAACAAGATAACTAGTTTCTTCATGTCTATTATGCTAGCTGACGATTAGCAACTCCTGAAAGGCATTATTCAGTCACTGAGCGCGAATGCCTCGGCTTGGTCTATTCGGTTAAGAAATTCCGGCACTACTTGCTGGGATGCCAATTTACGTACCATGTCGATCATGCTGGTCTGGTTTATCTTGTCCGTCAGCAACATTTAGGGGGCCGATTAGCTAGGTCGGTGTTGTTACTGCAAGAATTTGATTACGTGGTCGTACATTGTCCTGGCTCAGCTCATGCCTTAACTGATTTCTTATCCCGGCTTGATTCCAGTGAACCTCCCGGGGGAATTGATGATACTGACCTTGCTATCTATGTGATTGGTTTGGTCCAAGATGAAGGTCCAGAGCTCCCAGTGGCACCTTCATATTATGATACTCTTCTGACCTTCCTCACCAGTGGAAGCCCCCCGACTAGTACTTCTACTTCGGCTCGTCATAAATTGGTCATGTATAGTTGACGGTTTCGGCTCATTATCGGACAGTTGTATTACTTGGACCCTTCTGGTGCACTCTTACGGTGCATTCCACCCCATGAATTTCCTTCAATTATTGCCATGGCACATTCTACTCCTTCCGATGGTCATTTTTTGGTCGATCTTACTTACCAGAAAATTTTGCACAGTGACTTATGGTGGCCCACTATGCAGCGTGATATTGCTACTTCTATTAAAACATGTGATGCTTGCCAACGATCGGGACAGCCTTTGCATCGGCATCATTTTCCACTGCAGCCTGTTGCTCCCCTTGAACCTTTTCAAAAGTGGGGCTTGGATTTCATTGGGCCCATTACATCTCTGGCTACGATTACTAATCATCGATATATACTTACTTGTACAGATTATGGTACTCGATGAGCCGAAGCTTGGGCTTTATGGTCCGCTACTGCTTCAGCGGTGGTCAAATGTTTTATGACTGATGTGTTCCCTCGGTTTGGTCTTCCCTTAGAGATTGTTTCGGATCAAGGCACACATTTTGTGAATTCTTTAGTGCAAGCGCTTACTCGCACCCTCCGGATTGTTCATAAATTTAGCTCTCTGTATTATCCTCGAGCCAATGGTCTTGCTGAAAGTACCAATAAAACTCTACTTAACATGCTCAAGAAATTAGTTCTCGAATGTCCAGAGCGTTGGGATCAATTCCTTCCTTCAGTTATGTGGGCATACCGTACTACGTACAAAGTGGCTACAGGGAATACACCTTTCAAATTGGCATATGGGCTAGAGGCCATTGCACCCATGGAGTTGGTGGTACCTAGCCTCAAGGTGGCACTAGAACATAAGCTCTTACCGGAGGCATCCCTTCCTTTCCAGTTGGATGTGTTGCGGTCCTTGGACGAACAGCGCTAGGAAATTTTTCTAGTCTGCATGAAGTCCAACTGCAACAAGCCAAGACACATGATCAGTTTCTCCACACTCCTCTTTTTACTAAAGGACAATTAGTTATGTTCTATAATGCTAAATCTAATCGTTCAGCGGGCAAGTTCAAACTTCGGTGGTTTGGTCCTTATCATATTGAATCATAGGTTGGTCCTGCTACGTGTCGATTATCCACTTTAACTGGTACCCTTCTCCCTAAGTCAATCAATGGATCGAAGCTTCATCCTTATTATTCCACACCTTCTTCATCTTGATGCTCTATTGGTATTTTATTCTCCGCCCGGTTTATACCACTGTTCTAACTCGATGTTCCTTTCCTGTCCACGTGTTTCGGTTGACCGACTGACCATAACATTTCCGTTTTATTACCTATCCATCATTAGTTGCGGCACTATGTGTTTAAGGTTCTGTTAATGCGTGCATGTTGCCATTATGTCTGTATATTTCCAACACTGGGTGATGATTATGTTTCTCCCCACATTTCCATTCGGTGTTTTTACTTATCCCCTTCTTCTCTCTTTTTTTTTGCTATTGGTGTTCTGTGTTTGTGCGTTTGCGTGTTCTGTGTTACCTAATGTCTTCGTGCTCTTGTATTCGCCATGGAAGCTTTGGCTAACATTACAACCTTCCGTGCTGGCCTCGCTCCGGAATTGAGCAAGTTCCCGTGCACCCATGGGCTTTTGGCTTTCGCTGAACTGCCCTGGCATTCGGTGGAATGCCATCCTTTCTTTGCGCAGATCATATCTGCCATTGCTACTACTCCTGCTACTGAAGCCTGCTGGCCGATTGCTTGTCTTAACCCGTGTGTAGTTGTCAACATAAACACCATCGCTGAATACTTTCATCTCCCTCAGGAGGGTCTTGTAGATGGACCTCTCGTACCGATGTCCACCAAGATAGAGCTATTTCCACGCCACTCTTCCAACGAATTCGCCATCCTTTGTCGCCCTGAATCAGAGCGCACTGCACTACAGTTTCTTGTAGCTGCACTTAACCTGCAAAAATGCACATGGCATATCTCGCCCCTTCTATTCCATGATCGATACCGCAGCGAGAGAAGCAGTTAATTTTGCTTCATTTTTCTTCCGACGCATTCATCGGGAATGCCAGGAAGTTTCTCGGCAATTGGCCAAGAATGATATCCCTCAGACCCGCTTGCTACATCTGCTGACATTCCTCCTCCCGGTGATTCAAGCTGCTCAACCTCCTCCACTGAATACCATTCTTTTTCATGAGGATTCAGTACAAGTGATGGAGGTCGACGATGACAAGGATCTCCTGCAGTTCCTCAAGGGGAAGCGCCGCAAATTGAGCCCCTCTCACAGTAAAGCACCATCGTCCTCAACCGTTCAGTTGCAAGACACTGCTTCTTCTGTTCATATTCTTTTTGCTCCACCATCCGCTAAAGACCAAGTTGATCCTGATACTGTCATTAAAGAGGTTCACCCTCATGATACAGTCATGCAGCCACAGTCTCATCCATAGGAGCCAGCGCCTGACACGGTCATGGAAGTTGAGCACCTCACGGATAAAGCACAACCTGAGGAGGTGACTGCTCAACCAGATGTCTCGTCTCTCGTGGTAACAACTCTTGCTTTGCCCTCTTCATCCCAAAACCCACCTCTGCCTCTTTCTCCCTCCAAGGTGCCTTTGCTGCCGAGCCCCCCTTCCTCACCATGTCATTCGGCAGCCCGTCCTCTTCCTTCCTCCCCTGATTATTCACCCCCCTCATCGTCTACCATCGTTTTCGTTAATCCCTCTCAGCCAATCTCCACCCCTATAGTACCTGATTCATTGGCCCAACTAGCTCAGATCGGTAATTACCTCATTCATCTCTCCACCCATCTCCCCCATCACCTCAAAGTGGCCCAACAATCCCTCCGACAGCAGTACCAATCCAAGGTGGACATGCTTGAAGCGGACATCGCACCACGTCAGGAAGAGGTGCTCACTGCCAAAGCCAAAGCTAGTTCACTCGAGGAGCAGATTCAAAGTCTCCAAGCACAGTTGACTGAGAAGAATGCCATCATTGCAGCTCGCGATGATGAGATTAGTAAGTTGACTCAGACCGTGATTGACAAAGAGGACGCCATGACAGCTTTGGGCAATCTCTTAGAGACCATGCACGCTGATCTTTCTCTGGTGGAGCACAAGGATCAAGAGATAGCGGACTTAGCCTTATGAGCCGAAACTGACTTAAAGAAAGTAATCGAAGAGATCTTTTAGAAAAGTCGCTCTCTGGAAGAAGAAATTGGCCACAGTATTCAGCTGAAGAAGGATATCAAAGCCATCCAGAAAGAGAGGCAGAACTTCTATAAAACCATGGAGTTCGAGTCTCAAGAGCTCGAGCACAGAGAGAAACAATTGGGTGTCTAGGCCGAGAGATTATCACACATCGATGCAGAGATTGCCGAAATGAAGCTACGGCGTGATGCGGCGCTCGCCAACAACTTCTATCTCCAAGAAGCCTTTTTGCAAAGTCAGGCCAAAGCCTTACTCTCCCAAGTAATCGCTGCTGGCTTTGTGTGGACTGATGCACATCTAGTTGAACCCCAAATTTTGAAGGAGATGTTAGAATCCCTTAAGCAGAAAATAACCCAAACCTTTAAATTAGCCAGAACCATGTATATCCAAGGAATCATTGATGATTCCTAAATTTTGTATTTTTCCTGCTAGGTTCGAGTCCATCGTGCATGGCAGTGTCAGGCCGCCAGAATATTACTTAGAAGAATCCTTGTAATTAGAAAAGTCATGCACTGAAAGGGTGTAGCGCAAATGTTGTATCGTTTCTTTCTAATCAATAGAGTAGCACGAAAGAGATGAGAGATGGGTCCCAGCCTGTTCGGTCTGGGCGATGGTCTGGAGTTGATTCCATTTTGAAGTTATATCAATCGCAAAGTTGTCTGTAAAGTCAATATTGAAACAATCAGGTAGTGTGTTAATGTTATTGTGTTAAAGTGAAGTGTGGTGGTATTATAAAGAAGAAGTGAAAGTGTTGTGTATATAATTGCGGTGATCATTAAGATTGTTATACGCCGAAGTGTAATTGCATCGTCTATAATTGTTTAGGATGAATCAATGAAATTGATAGTCTGAAATTAAGTAGTGAATTGGGGAAAATATATATAGGGCCTCTGAATTATCAGACCCCTCACCATCCCAAGAACCCACGAATAAGAACAGAATAACTATAACGTTTAATAGAATATTACTTAGAAGAATCCTTGTAATTAGAAAAGTCATGCACCGAAAGGGTGTAGCGCAAACGTTTTATCGTTTCTTTCTAATCAATAGAGTATGTGCGGAAGAGATGAGAGATGCATCGCCAGCCTGTTCGGTCTGGGCGATGGTCTGGAATTGATTCCGTTTTGAAGTTATATCAATCGCAGAGTTGTCTGTAAAGTCAATATTGAAGCAATCAGGTACTGTGTTAAAGTGAAGTGTGGCGGTATTATAAAGAAGAAGTGAAAGTGCTATGTATATAATTGTGGTGATCGTTAAGATTGTTATACGTTGAAGTGTAATTGCATCGTCTGTAATTGTTCGGGATGAATCAATGAAATTGATAATTTGAAATTAAGTAGTTGATTGGGGAAAATATATATAGGGTCTCTGAAGTATCAGACCCCTGACCATCCCAAGGACCCATGAATAAGAACAGAATAAATGTAATGTTTAACAAGATGTTGGACGTCCAAAGTGAACATCCTTCCTTCTCGTCTACCTCGAGCAATGACCTTGAAGCCTTCCTTTGGATTCTTTATGAAGCACCCATTCTCATTGAATATGAAATGATAACCCTTCTCTACCATTTGTCCTACTGAAATCAAGTTCTTTGAAATAGTAGGAACATGAAGAACATTAGATAGTACCTTTGCTCTACTTGTATCTCCAACAGTAGAAATCAAATGCTCCTTCAAATCTTTGATCTTTGTCAAAAAATTATCCATGGAATCTCCTGCATTCATGTGCTCACTCTCCAACTATTTTTGAAGGTACAACAACGATCCTCATTCCTTGCCTAGTACAAAGTGGTTAATGTATCCCAAGCATCCTTTGTTATTTTGTAGGAGTGAATATAGGGAATAATGGCACGTTTGATAGACAGGGCTATCAATGCATGTGCATGAGCATCTCTACCATCCCAACCAAGTTGCTCTATACTAGGTGCAACAAGAATCATAGCACCACTACAAGAATAAAGGGGGCATAGCAACGGTTAACGCGACACATTTTTGTCATTTCATGATCGAGCATTTCATCGAAGTAGGCATTGAGCGCATACCGTGTCTAAACGATGTTAATCTTGATGTTATTTCCAATGTTTGTATCGATGCTAAGAGCAATGTAAACATAAGCGTCACTCATTATGCATCACTTATACGATTTGGTCCTAAGCATCGTTGATATGATATACCGCAGTGTCACTTATACGATGCTATTTAATGTGGCTTATACGATGTCTATGCATCACTTATACGACGCAACCGATTATCGGGGAGATGATACTTTTTCATCGCTTATGCGATGTTTACAGAGAATAAAATATGTTAAATCGCTCTTCAATTGTCATTTATGCGCATCGGATCAAAGAAATCTCCAACTTTCATATCTACGCTACACTTACGAGCTCTTCCTAGATCTCTCTCTTTTCTAATCCCTCTCTTATTGTCTCTCTCTCTCTCTCCCCTCCTTCTTTCTACCCCTTTCTCTTTTAATTCTCTATCTTTTTCATTTTTGTTCATCTCTTTTGATCTCTCTATCTTCTCTCTCTCTCTCTCTCTCTCTCTCTCTCTCTCTCTCTCTCTCTCTCTCCCCCCCTCCCTCTCTCTCTATTACAGGTTATTCAAAGTTCATCGAGCTTAAAATATGGCTAATTATTGTAAGTATAGTTTTAATTGGTTTTATATCATTTAAATTGTTTTATTTTCATTCATTAACATACTCACACTTATTCATATACACATATACACATATACATGACGCACGCTCACACATATACACACACATAGACATGCACATACACACATATATACATACACATACACTTACACATACACGTGCACATACACATAGACATATACATACACATACACTTACACTATACATGCATATACACTTACACATACACATACACACACATACATGTGAATAAGCACAAACATATCTACACACATACACTTACACATACATATGCATATACACACATGTATGCACATACACTTACACATACACATACACACATTAACACATGCTTATACCTACATATACCTACATACAAATATACACACAACATACATATGCATGTAACTACACACATACACACACAACATACATATGCACACACACATAGACATAAACACACATATACACATGCACATACACACATATACACATACACATAGACATAAACACACATATACACATGCACATACACACATATACACACATACACATACATATGCACATACACACATATACTTACACATATATATGCACATACATATATACATTTTATACACACATTGCAACTACATGCATATATATATACACACACACACACACACACACACACACACATATATATATATATATATACATAAACACATATATAATATGAATGAATTATACAATTAAAGTAATAAAATACATGTTAAATTTAAACAGTAATAAAAATCATTCAAACAAGACTTCTCATTAATTAGTACCATAGAAAAATTTCAAAACATAAATGGAATGAGAAAATATATAGATATAAAAAAATATGTATATCAATGTAAAATATATATCCATTGTAATATATCAATCATCCTAATCATCATCATCCACCTCATCATGTAAGTCCTAATCATCGTGATCATCATCATGATCATCCTCATCATTACGATCATCTGCATGATCTGATGTATCTGTAGTGGCATCATAGGTAGAGGTGTGAGCACTCTGTGATGATCCAAATTGTCCCACCTGTGTCTGTCTCTCCACCTCATCCATATCTAACTCTCGATAATACTTCTGTATTACATATAACAAACATAAATAAATAAAACATATAAAATATCAATAAAAATAAAATATAATTATATGAAATTTAGTAATACTTACAAAAACATTTGGATGATCTTGCATGTACTCACTTAGAGGTCGATATCCACAATGTGTAGCAAAATTGATTTCCTTTTTTGTATGATATGGACCATAATCCTTTCGCTACATTTAAACAAATAAAAAAGATTAATGATTAGTGTTTTAACTAAAATAAAAAATATAGTTTTGATAATATATATACCTACAAATATAGCTGCAGAATGACCCATTTGGCCTAAATGCAACGTATGACCTGACTCAACTCTCTTCTTTGCAGCAACTTGCGTTTATTCAATGAAATAAAAATACATAGATTAAATATAATACGTAAATTATAAATTATATAAGAATTATAAGTCATAGTAATATAAACTATTAATTTGTGTACCTTCTACTGAGGAAATGATTTTTGAAGACGTAACTATCTTCGAAAAGCTTCCACATCTCAGGGGTATGTTAGGCCTTCTCTTATTTTGTTCTACCATATAATGTCTCCTGTTATTTTAATCTCAAACAAAAAAGATCAAAATATAAAAAAACTTTAAATTTATAAACGTGCATACACAGATACACATACATACACTTAAACATACATACTTACACTTATACATACGTACTTACACATACACACACATACATGCATACACATACACATATGCATGCACATATACATACACTTACACATACATACATACACTTACATATACATACAAATACTTACACATACATACATACATACACACACACATACATGCATACACATACACATATTCATACACTTACACATATATACATATCCACACATACACATACATACATATCCACACATACACATGCATACATACAAACATACATGCATACATATACATATATATACACTTAAACATACATATATACATACATTTACACATACAAACATACACACACATACACATCCACATATAAATACACATACATACGAAATACATGCACACATACATACGTTATACATTTATAGTTTTGTATGTGTATTTATATTTCAGAATGTATATTTATGTATATCTGAATATATGTATGTATAAATATGTACATGTGAATGTGTGTGTATATAAATAATCATATTATTAATATCTAGTACCTTTATTTTCTATACAATCAGATTCTGATCAATCGGAGGACAATGACATCAAGACAATGCATCAAGAAATGATACTATATTGTCTTGATGCCATTATCTCATAAACATCAATGGCATCCAGGACAATGCATATCAGCTAACATAAGGTTCTTGTTGTATCCATACAATACAACTTCCTGAAAAAGGTCTATGGATCTATGAAATATATCATCTCATATATCAAGATCTCAAAGCAAAGATCAAGTTGAATCTTGTAGCAAGCTTTAAGCATCAACAAGATTTCTTGGAGAGTGCTAATGATGATATTGAGATACCATACATTGTGCTTCATAAGAGGACTAGATCACATGGTGGTCATAAAAGGAACAAAAGGGTGCATTAGTGCATTTTACAAAGCATTGAGATTCACAAGAGAAAGGTGGATCAATGCTTTCAGAAATTGAGAGAGCTGAGGAAGAACATGATAGGTCTATTGATATGAAGAAGAAAGAGGCGGATGAGATTGTATAGCTTGAAGGGGAAATAGAGTCATTGTGGGTGCAAGCTTAGGATTTACATGGAGT
>CM035425.1:16001966-16014466 GCA_020310875.1 Ceratopteris richardii | reverse complement strand
TATGTGTATGCGTATGTGTATGTGTGTTTGTGTGCCTGTATGTGTATGTGTATGTGTATGTGTATGTGTATGTGTATGTGTATGTGTATGTGTATGTGTATGTGTATGTGTATGTGTATGTGTATGTGTATGTGTATGTGTATGTGTATGTGTATGTGTATGTGTATGTGTATGTGTATGTGTATGTGTATGTGTATGTGTATGTGTATGTGTATGTGTATGTGTATGTGTATGTGTATGTGTATGTGTATGTGTATGTGGATGTGGATGTGTATGTGAATGTGGATGTGGATGTGGATGTGGATGTGGATGTGGATGTGCATGTGGATGTGGATGTGCATGTGCATGTGCATGTGCATGTGCATGTGCATGTGCATGTGCATGTGCATGTGCATGTGCATGTGCATGTGCATGTGCATGTGCATGCGCATGCGTATGCGTATGCATATGGGTATGTGTATGGGTATGGGTATGGGTATGGGTATGTGTATGTGTATGTGCATGTGCATGTGCATGTGCATGTGCATGTGCATGTGCATGTGCATGTGTATGTGTATGTGTATGTGTATGTGTATGTGTATGTGTATGTGTATGTGTATGTGCATGTGCATGTGCATGTGTATGTGTATGTGTATGTGTATATGTGTTTGTGTGTGTGTATGTGTATGTGTATGTGTATGTGTATGTGTATGTGTATGTGTATGTGTATGTGTATGTGTATGTGTATGTGTATGTGTATGTGTATGTGTATGTGTATGTGTATGTGTATGTGTATGTGTATGTGTATGTGTATGTGTATGTGTATGTGTATGTGTATGTGTATGTGTAGTGTATGTGTATGTGTATGTGTATGTGTATGTGTATGTGTATGTGTATGTGTATGTGTATGTGTATGTGTATGTGTATGTGTATGTGTATGTGTATGTGTATGTGTATGTGCATGTGTATGTGTATGTGTATGTGGATGTGGATGTGGATGTGGATGTGGATGTGGATGTGCATGTGCATGTGGATGTGCATGTGCATGTGCATGCGCATGTGCATGTGCATGCGCATGCGCATGCGTATGCGTATGCCTAGGCGTAGGTGTATGTGTACGTGTACGTGTACGTGTGCGTGTGCGTGTACGTGTAGGTGTACGTGTACGTGTACGTGTGCGTGTGCGTGTACGTGTGCGTGTGCGTGTGCGTGTACGTGTGCGTGTGCGTGTACGTGTGCGTGTGCGTGTGCGTGTACGTGTACGTGTGCCTGGTGTACGTGTGCAGTACGTGTGCATGTACGTGTGCGTGTACGTGTGCGTGTGGTGCGTGTACGTGTACGTGTGCGTGTGCGTGTACGTGTACGTGTGCGTGTGCGTGTCCGTGTACGTGTGCGTGTGCGTGTGCGTGTACGTGTACGTGTGCGTGTGCGTGTACGTGTACGTGTGCGTGTGCGTGTACGTGTACGTGTGCGTGTGCGTGTACGTGTACGTGTGCGTGTGCGTGTACGTGTACGTGTGCGTGTGCGTGTACGTGTACGTGTGCGTGTGCGTGTACGTGTACGTGTCCGTGTGCGTGTACGTGTACGTGTCCGTGTGCGTGTACGTGTACGTGTCCGTGTGCGTGTACGTGTACGTGTCCGTGTGCGTGTACGTGTACGTGTCCGTGTGCGTGTACGTGTACGTGTACAGTGTGCGTGTACGTGTACGTGTACGTGTGCGTGTACGTGTACGTGTACGTGTGCGTGTACGTGTACGTGTACGTGTGCGTGTACGTGTACGTGTACGTGTACGTGTACGTGTACGTGTACGTGTACGTGTACGTGTACGTGTACGTGTACGTGTACGTGTACGTGTACGTGTACGTGTACGTGTACGTGTACGTGTACGTGTACGTGTACGTGTACGTGTACGTGTACGTGTACGTGTACGTGTACGTGTACGTGTACGTGTACGTGTACGTGTACGTGTACGTGTACGTGTACGTGTACGTGTACGTGTACGTGTACGTGTATGTGTATGTGTATGTGTATGTGTGTGTATGCATATGTGTGTGCATATGCTTGTGTCTATGTGTGTGTATGCATGTGTGTGTATGAATTCATATGAGTATGTATGTGTATGTATGCATATGTGTGTATGTATATGTCTGTGTATGTGCGTGTGTGTTGTGTATACATGTGTATATGTGTGTGTATGCATAAGTTTGTATGTGTGTGTATGCATATGTTTGTATGTGTGTGTGTATGCATGTGTTTGTATAGTGTGTTTGTGTGTGTATATGTGCAAATGTGTGTATGTATGTGTGTGTATGCATATGTGTATGTATGTACATGTGTGTGTATACATGTGTATGCATATGTGTGTATGTATGCATGTGTGTGCATTTATGTATGTGTTTATATGTGTGTATGTATGTATGTGTGTATACATATGTATGTATGTATGTATGTGCATGTGTGTGTATGCATATCTATGTATGTATGCATGTGTGTGTATGTATGCATGTGAGTGTATGTGAGTGTATGTGTGTGTATATGTGCATATGTGTGTATGTGCATGTGTGCATGCATCTATGTATGTATGTCTGCATATGCATGTGTGTGCATGTGTGTGTATGTATGCATATGAGTGTATGTATGCATGTGAGTGTATGTGTGTGTCTATGTGTAAGTGTATGTATGTATGTGTAAGTATCTGTATGTGTATGTGTATATGTGTATGCATGTCTATGTGTGTGTATGTAAGTGTAGGTATCTATATGTGCATGTGCATGTGTGTGTCTATGTGTGTGTATGTATGTGTAAGTATCTATATGTGTATGTGTATGTGTGTATATGTATGTATGCATGTAAGTGCATGTATGCATGTGAGTGTATATGTGTGTCTATGTGTGTGTATGTATGTGTAAGTAACTATATGTGTATGTGTATATATGTATGTGTGTGTATGTGCTTGTGTTTATGTATATATACATATGCATGTGTGTATATATGTATACATATGCATGTGTGTGTACGAATGCATGTGAGTATGAATGCACATGTGTGTGTATGCATATGTGTGTGTATGTGCATGTGTGTGTATACATGTGTCTATGTATGTATGCATATGCATGTGTATGCATATGTGTGTATGTATGCATGTGTGTGTGCCTATGTGAGTGTATGTATATGTGCAAGTACCTATATGTGTATGTGTGTATGCATATGTATGCATTTGTAAACATGTGTGTATGCATATGTGTGCATTTGTAAACATGTGTGTATGCATATCATATACGTGTGAATTTGTGTATGTGTGTATATGTATGTATGTATGTGTGTGTATATGTGTGTATGTGTGTGTATGCATATGTGGGTATGTATGTGCATATGTGTGTATGCATGTGTCTATGTATGTATGCATATGCATGTGTATGCATGTGTGTGTATATGTGTGTGTATGTATATGTGCAAGTATCTATATGTGTATATGTATGTGTATATGTCTATGTGTGTGTATGATTTTGTGTGTATATGTGTATATGTATGTGTGTGTATATGTGTATATGTGTGCATGTGTGTGTATGCATGTGTGTGTATGCATATGTGTGTATGTATGTGCATGTGTGTGTATGCATGTGTGTGTATGCATATGTGTGTATGTATGTGCATGTACCTTTGCTCGTTCAGTCGCTCCTTCACTTGTTCGCTCTCATTCACTCGTTCGATCGCTCATTTGCTCTCGCTCTCTCATTTGATCTTGACACAAATGCGTAGGAGAAATCAATTTTTTTTTTCAAATTCATGGAGCATCGCTTATGCAATGTTGTAGCATCACATCCAGTTTGCAATCATTGCTAATAGCATCGGTAAGCATCGGCACTCATAGCGATGGCAAGTATATGTGTCACTTACCATCACGTATTCAATGCAATCGATTTATTTTTTTTATTTCTCTTCTAGATGTCACATGTGTGACACTATCTGATAGGATCATTGCATAAGCAACTCTCATCGCTTTTTTTCAATTGGGGGCATCGCTACGCCCCCTTTATTCTTGTAATGCACAAACAAGAATTTGAAGAATACCACCATCTTCAACATCATCTGCATCACCTTCAGCAACTATGTTTGCAGGTGTAATAGGACATTTTTCAACACCTTGCATCACCTTCAGCAACTGTGTTTGTAGGTGGAATAGGACGTTTTTCAACACCCTGCACAATATTCCATAGTCCTTTTGCAACCAATACAGGATGCATCATATAAGGCCATAATGGGTAATTGATATTTTCTAACTTATCCTCAACAGCCAACATACGAAATACATCACTGCCTTCAACCATGGCCACTCACTAAAATACCTTGATGCAGAAAAATGACCATATCTCAAAAAGTTGAACAGAACTACCCTGTCGAGTTCTGCTAAACCTGTAATAGACTTTGAGATGCTTATACTAGCGAACCAAAACCCATATATATCTTTGGCACAAAAATACAAAATTTTTTGCATAAGCACTATGATAGTGCATTCAGAGACTGAAACGAGCTCATATCGTGATTTTGACACCACACAACAAAGTTGTTTTTGAATGCTCACCAAGTTTCATGTGATTCTGAGACTGTGATCGGGGGGTGTTGACGATGCCCTCGATGAAGTGTCCACCTGCTCTGATACCAATTGTTGGAGTTTGAGGTCTACAGAAGCATGTGAACAACACAAGAAAGAAGAAGAAGCTTGGAGCTTAACATGCAATACTGAATGTATTACCACTAGAATGTACAAAGACAAGTGAACCATTAGAGCTATAGGCATATATACAAGGGGGGAAGAACCTCCTAAAGAGGGAAAAAAGTGCTCCGGAGATCCTAGTGTGTTCACACACATCACTACCTAAATATATCAACAGATTCTACTACAGACTGTTGGGTGTGGGTAGAATTGCGAGAGACACACAAGGAGCACAAACGTAGCAAGATACATGGAGAAGATGGATGGCTGAAATAGCTCTCTCTATTGATGATGAACTGGACTAAAGTAAGAGCTGAATAATTTCCCTAAGTATAAAGTACCACCACATATGAGTGAATCATGTATGTGGTAACATGGGGAAAAAACCTCTACCCAACACTAGAGTAAAAAGTGCCCATGTATAGGGAAAAGGTTCACATCAAAGCTACTCAAGGAACACATAAGTGTAACAAACCCCCTTGGAGTGAATGATGTGAACACATATAGGGAGTGACAGATCAACCCCCACAAGGTAATAAGCCTAAAGCTTTGCGAAAAGCTTCAAACTTTCCCCATGGAAGAGCTTTGGTGAATATGTCTGCCACATTATCTTGTGTAGGCACATATACCGAATCAATATCTCTTGCATGAAGGCGCTCTCTCACATAGTGATAATGCACCTCTATATGTTTGGTTCGTGCATGAAACATTGGGTTTCGTGCAACAACCAATGCACTCTTACTATCAATGAGAATATGCGTAGCAGCATCAATCTCCATGCAAAGATCCATCAATAGGCATCTCAGCCATATACACTCCACTGTACCTATGAAAACTGACATGTACTCAACTTCACAACTCGATGTCGCCACTGTAGGTTCCTTCATACTCAACCAAGATATGCATGAGTCTCCAAGGAAAAAGTAATTACCACTAGTGGACATGCGAGTATCATAAAAACTAGCCCAATCACTATCTATAAAAGCATGCAAGCATGGTTGAATACCTCTTTCATAAAAGAAACCTAAGCTCAAAGTGCCTTTGAGATATCTAAACATAGGTTTCATCGCTTGCCAATGCTTAGTGCCAGGGCCTTGTGTTGCTTATATGCATGAATCGACTCAACTCAGAAACTGCATACTGTATATCCGGCCTTGTGTTGCATGCATATATAAGACATCACACAACTTGCTGATAAAGAGAAGTGTCAAATGCATCACTGGAATCCTCAACAGAGAATCTAAATCCTATCTCAACTGGTGTGGAGACTGGCTTGCAATCCTCAAAGTCAAAATGCTGAAGTCGTTTTTTAACATACTTTGCTTGATGCATAACAATCCCCCCTCAACGGATACAAACTGGATGCCAAGATAGTAGCTCAAAAGACAAAGATAAGTGACATCAAAAGTATGCTCCAAATCAACCATAAGAATGTCAAGTTTTGCATCACATGACCCAGTCAAGAGTAGGTCATCGGCATAAAGAACAAGCACTATTAGATCAGCCCCATCTTTGCATACATAGTGTGTGCTTTCAATTGGACTACATGTGAATCCAAGAGCAACCAAGTGCTTATGTATTTTGTCATACCATGCACGTGGAGCTTGCTTGAGACCATACAAGGCTTTATGCAAGCGACAAACCATATGCTCTTGCCCTTTCATAGCAAATCTAGGAGGTTGCTTCACACAAAGTTCTTCTTGAAAATCACCATTCAAAAAAGTTGTCTTTATATCCAACTGATGTACTTTCCAACCTCATTGGGTAGCCAATGCAACCACAATACGAATGGTAGTCATGCGTGAAGTAGGTGCAAAATTTTCCTCATAGTCAATGCCATATTGTTGCGCATATCCTTTGGCAACCAATCTAGCTTTGTAGCGATCAATGCTACCATCAGACTTTCTCTTAATCTTGTAAACCCACTTTGTACTTATGGCATTTTTTCCTTTTGGCAATTCACATAACTCCCAAGTACCATTCCTATGTATGGAATCCATTTCTGATTGCCTAGCACTCATCCATTGTGGATCATCACATGCATCTTCAAAAGTAAGTGGCTCTTCATTACATGTTGTTGTAATAAGAGAATAATCCATGAAATTACTTGATGCATGGTGAGAGTTTAGTCTTGTTCTACCAAGTAAAGGTGCACTCAATTTGCTGTCGTGCAAAGTTTGTTTTAGCCATGTTAGAATACCTTGTGCACTCTTGATAGACATGCGTTCATTATCTAATACATCATCAACATGTATATCATGCGTGGTCTGAATTTCATGCTCATTTTCAGCCATATTTTGATGCAAATGTTCAGCCATATGTGGCTGAAAATTTCCAATAGTTTTGACAATTTTTGGCTGAAAATTTTCAGCCATGCTTGGCTGGAAATTCTTTGCATTTTCAGCCCTATTTAGTTGGAATTTTTTAGCCTTTTGAGCCTTAGTTGGTTGCTCTACATGGCCATCGTCAAGTGCACCATTTTGGAACAAAGGCATGAGTGTATCGAACACATCTTGTGAGCTAACTATTGGCTGTTTTTTGCATTCAAGTAGAGGGAAAACTGAATTTTCAGCAAATACCACATCTCGACTCACAATAATTGTGTTTGTCAATGGATGGTACAAACAATATCCCTTACTTTCAGCACTATAACCAACAAATATGCATTTCTTTTCCTTGTCATCAAGTTTGTGATGTTTTTGTGATGGCACAAGAGCATATTCCAAACAACCAAACACACGCATATGACTAACCATAGGCTTATGAACATTCCAAGCCTCATAAGGAGTGATGACTCTCAATGCTTTTGTAGGGTAGCTGTTCAACATATAATTTGCACACATGACCGCTTCCATCCAAAACTTATCAGGAAGATGCTTCCCTTTAACCATACATCGTGTCATTTCAAGTAGAGTTCTATTTTTATGCTCAACAACACCATTTTGTTGAGGTGTATATGGCACCGTATATTGGTGTGAGATACCTCTTTCATGAGCTCCTGTGTAGGTGGAGAAGGAGAAACCATTGTACTTGAAGAAGAAGCTCCATTTGTGATAGTAGACTGTGAAGTAGAAGAACTTGCAGGTCTTCGATCTACATCTACCACTATGTTCCAAAGTTGTTTTGCAACAAGAACATGCTTCATTATGTAAGACCACATTGGATAGTTGGTCCCATCAAGCTTATCTTCATCTTGACGCATGCCAAACAAGTCATTGTTGCCTGCCATTTCACTAAAGAACAAGAATGTGACAAAATCTTTACTTCGACGAAAGCTAAAATGAATGCTGAAATTTCATCTCACAAACCATCACTCTGATGGCGATTCTGACTGTACGAATGGCTTTGAAATGGGGGTAAAACTCCAATGCAACTACTGGAAATATTTCTTGGCTGTTGAAATTCACTGTTCTATGCTCTGAAGTCGATTTGCGCTGTTAAAAGTGTGTGTGCCACGATGCAAAAAACCGACACTTGAGAAGGAGCTAAACCTACTCTAATACCATTTTTGGGTGTGTGTAGAAGTGCGAGATGCTTCTGATAAACAAGATTTTACTGGTAACTGAGAACGATGTGGTGGTGTAAAAAAACTAATTATTAGGACCACCACATGCTAGAGATATGACTTTCCTCCCAAGCTTATGCCTGCATATATAGATGCTTGAATCAATGAGGACCATGTTTATCTCGTAATTCTGAATGGTGTGGTGGTGTAACAAAAATAACTATTAGAACCACCGCGTGCTAGAGAGATGAATCTCCTCCCAACCTTATGCTTGTATATATAGCTGCTCAAATCAATGAGGACCATAAATGTAACAAGAGTCCACAAGTGTATGTGCAATCTCCACCATTCCTTGAATATTTTCCACTAGAATCCAATAATGGTTGGTGTAATCTCGAGCACTCCTTTTGCACCTTCCACTAGAGTCTACTAATGGTAAGTGTACTCGCCACTCGAGTTAACTCTCTCTAGACTCAAGTTAGCTCATATTAACTTGAGTTAGAAGGCTCTAGAGCTCTTTTGGGCAAAAATCTCTCCCAATGTTCCCCATTGGGGTTGAACCCAAGACCTTGTCCTTCAAAATCTTGAGACTTAACCACTAGGCTAAGTGGATTACTTGTTTAAGAAAGCACATGAAGTTATACTTGAGTCTCGAGATCTTTGGTCATACACATGTGCGACCAAATGATGTCCGATTTCATATCTATCTGAACTAGGCAAACACTCAAATCATAGACCTACTTTATTACATTCTTCCCCACTTGGGAAAGATTTTCATCCTTAGAAAAAAAAGATATATATAGTAATTATAGGCATACCTCTGAGCCTCATGTTCTAACCTTGATGAACATGTTTCATCTCTGTGGTGGGATAGTTGCCCAAATGATTCAAAACACCATCTAGCTTTGCACTTGATAAATTGATCTGAGTGCAAAGTAGGGAATGAATAATAAGGGTAGATAAAAAAACATCCCTGGTCAATTCACTATTTTCATTATGTGCTATCTGAGCACTAACATGTGAAATGAATGGATTCAAACCACTAGTCCATTTTCAGGCATGATTGGTGCATGGACTCAATAATTTAGGTGGGATTCCTATTCATATCAAGACTTTGAGAACTCTTTATTCACTTGAATTTGATTTGGAAAACTAGAATTTTGGTTTCCTAAACATCTAAATTGGATGTTTTGTAGTATGGTTCACTCCCAACCAACATTTACTTGATTTTCTCACTCGATTGGATGACTAATTTCTCCTATTGGGTGTGAAAAAACCTATGTAGAATGTAGGAAAAACTTTTTCATTTACTTTTAATCAGCCTTACTTTAAGTTGACCAAGTCAAATCCAAAATGAAAATTGTCTAACTTAGGAAAATTTTCTCAAAATCTTTAGCTTTAAGTTCTTGGGAATTGTCAATCTTATGAATAATTCCTAACTTATCTTTTCGAGTGTACTAAAATCTATGAAATTCATTAGAGTTATGCTACGTAACTTGAAGCAAAGTCAAATGAATAAACCAACTTAGGCCTAGGATATTTTGAATATTGAATGGGTTCTTATACAGAACATCTATCCAGGATCTTTAATTTAGTTACTTCGTTCCAACTAGTTAAACCTTGACTTTTGTGAAAAGAATCAGATACTCTATCTGAGTCAAATCCAAAAGATCTTGAAAGCGAAAAGAAATTACTAAAACTCTGTGAAACCAATTAAAACTTCGAAGATACTTGAGCTTGCTGTGAGTCAAACTTTACATGATTCAAGACTTTAACTTTTCAAAGATATGTTTCGACAAGTCATGATAGCAATTTATCTTTAAGAGAAAGAAACTAGATTCTCAAAAAAATTCACGGAGTAAAGCTAAACATCATCCAACCACAAGATGCCAATAGTGGAAATTGAACTCATGACATACTGGCTAGGAGTATGATGGGCTAACCACTTGCCCCAAAATCCATGGTTGAGGATTACCTCTTAATCCTCTCTCTTAGGGTGTGGTTCAACCATCTCCTATGTGTCATTTCTTTTGTCTAACACCCTCTTCCCCTTCTAGATATCATTGTCCTCAATTATCAATCCTTGATCTCCCCTTGAATTTATGTCCTCTCCCTTGCTCAATGTCTTGAACCTTCTTGTTCTCAACCTTGGTCTCTTGAACTCTTGCTTTCAGCCTTGGTGTCTTGAACCTTGTCTTTTCGCTTCTTGGCCACTTGCCTATGGACTTGCTTTGTTCCCAACCTTAGTGTCTTGAGCCCTTGTTCTCAACCTTAGTATCTTGAACCTAGCTCTCACCCCATGCTAGGTATCTTGGATCCTCAATATAGTGCTTGCATTGTAAATTTTCTTATGAGAGCTTTCCAATGATACCTTACACATCGATATCCGACCTATGGACTGGGAGATACACTCTAATATTTGTTGGGTCAATTTATGTGATGTATGCTACTTTTGTACCCTTTCAGATACAAACTATCAAAGCGCTTTTCTAGAGGCCATTGGGTGTCCATGAACCCTCTAGAATCTACCCACCTTGCCCAAGCCTACTTCCTAGGCTCTGATACCAATGCAAAGAACTAACTATTAGGACCACCACGTGTTAGAGAGATGACCCTCCTCCCACCATGTGTTAGAGAGATGTCTCTCATACCAAACTTATGCCTTTATACATAGCTACTCAGATCAATGAGGACCACAAACATAATTAGAGTCCACAAGTGCATATCCGATCTCCACCATTCCTTTAATATCTTCCACTAGAATCCACTAGTGGTTGGTGTAATCTTGAAAACTCCTTTAGCACCTTCCACTAGAGTCCACTAGTGGTTGATGAAATCTTGAAAACTCCTTTAGCACCTTCCACTAGAGTCCACTAGTGGTAGGTGTACTCGCCATTGAAGCTAAGTCTCTCTGGACTCAAGCTCACTCATGTTAACTTGAGTTAGAAGGCTCTAGAGCTCTTTGGGCAAAAATCTATTCTCATGCTCCCCATGAGGGTCCAACCCAAGACCTCCTCCTTCACAGCCTTGATGCTTAACCACGAGGCTAAGTGGATTACTTGTTTAAGAAAGCACATGAACTTATGCTTAAGTCTAGTCTTGTGATATTTGGCCATGATTGACCAAATGATGTTCAATTTTAGATCTATCTGAATCAATCGGACACTTAGATTTATTACAAGTGGAAGATCATCAATGTCGACATTGGAATCTACATACATGAATAAAAATCATTAGTATTCCATACATGAATGAATAATAAAGTTTAAACATAAATTTAACTACATAAGTATAGACAAGAAACTTTTATTATCAAATCTAAATTTGGTTAAAAGAGTTTCATAAAACTTTATCATTTCTAATGCTCATTGTGCTCTTTGAGGTCTATGCCATCCATAGTTCGCGAATAATTCATCACCAACATGTTATGAAATAGTAGTAGCATTGAAAACTATGTATCTTGCTACATCTCTATTCATGTATTGTGATTCATGAATATTTTCATGCTCTTCAAATGTGCACTTAGTCCTTGAACTATTATATCCTTGGCTATTGTTTATTAAACCTAACATATTTTCATGAGTGTAAGGTCTTCCATCAATATATAATCTTTGATTTTTTGCATGTGTAATCCCTCTACTAGCAAAAGAAGTTATATTCAAACATAATTCGTAAATAATCATGCTTTGAATCTAGAATGTAAGTCACTGCCAATCTCCCCATCTATATATAGGACCACCAAATGACATAAGAGTGACTTCAGAGTTGGGAAGCACATACAAATCCTTTATAATAAAGATACCATGACCAACACCAGTGATAGAGGAGGGACCAATCATATAGTGGGTACCCCAAAATTTAAAAACCTCTCTATCTAAAGGAATGTTGATATATTTCAACAATGATGTCGTGTGTGAACACACTAGGATTGCCAGGGTACTTTTTCCCTCTTTAGGAGGTTTTTCCCCCTGGCTTGTATGTATGCCTATAACCCTAATGGGTCACTTATCTTTGTACATTCACTTGGTAATGAATTCAGTATTGTGTGTTCTACTCCAAGATTCTTCTTTTTTCTTGTCCTATTCACATGCTTCCATAGACCTCAAACTCCAACAATTGGTATCAGAGCAGGTTATCGCTTCATCTAGGGCATTTTTGACAACCCTCCAGTCACAATCTTAGAATCCTACAAAAATTGGTTTCGGCCTCCGAATGCACTATCATAGCGCCTGTGTAGGCAATTTCATCCTTTTGTGCCAAACATATATATAGGTTTTGATTTGTTAGTACAGGCATCTCAAA
>CM035425.1:15991966-15996966 GCA_020310875.1 Ceratopteris richardii | reverse complement strand
CAATTCCTCAACATTTTGAAAAGGCTACAATCTACACAAACCACAATTTCACTTAAAGTCAAGGTTTGTTGCCTCATACACATGGTGTATGGGATCATGACATGCAACTCTTGGATAAGGAAATCCTACAAAGCGTCATTCACTTCGCCATACCATTAAAACCATTGGGATGCTCTGGTCCCACTCTTTAGTACTAGTGAGAACAAAATTCCCAAGTGCTATATTAGGGTGGGTTCAGACAAGGCGGCACAAGTTTGCTGAGTCACATCATGTGCCACTGGGTTCAATTCACACAGAGCGGCGGTAGACTTTGGATTTCAAAATTTTCAATTTATTTTATTGGTTGAGCAACTTAAAGAACCAATCAAAAGCTATTGTCAGAGCGGCACATATTTGTTTTGACGGAGGGAGGCTGGCTCAAGAAATGGTAGACCCGGAATTCTTTTCTTTTTTGAAAGCAAATCAGATTATGCCATATGGAAGCGCTCATTGTGGCGTCGGGCGGTGTGAACCCACTGTTAGAGGATGTCTACACATTACTTCAACTATGAAACACTATCTTTATCTCATCATCTACATGTGATGTTTATTGGTCTCCTTACCTTCTTCTGAAGCCTTGTAAGGTCAGGTTAAGGATCTCAAAACTCTCATGAAGGCTATCCATGTAAACCCTAGGAAAACTCTTTCTTCAACATCTCCAACATTGAAACTTGAACATGAACATCCAACCCTATTTCCCTCAAAGTGCCGATAAATCCCTTTGTTGAGATTAAACAAAGCTGGAACCTACACACCAGAGTATGACTCAACAGAAAACCATTAGGGCATCCTTGTTTAGTTACTTGTGGGAACAAATGTTTCCGAAATTTTATCAATTTGGGGATGGTCTCTCCACCTCATCATCCCTGAAAACTTATGCAAGTTTCCTAAGCTTCATCCAAGGAACAACATGTAAATGTGAGACATCACAAAACTCATGTGAAAGCTCTCCATGCCAATAGGCCCTTTCTCTGAAAACTCCATCACTCAAACATCAATGGGCCACTCTAATTCCTTATAAAGTGCAAAACACTTCTTTTGGTTCAACTTATTAAAAAGCTGCAGCTACAAGCACCACAATTCAGCTGTGTGGAAACTTGTTTGTTGCTTAATGGTGTGGTGCAGGGGAGGGGACCATGATGTGGGCACTCGGCTCCTGGATAAGGCGAAACCAAATCGTATAAGGTTCCATTCACACTGCTGTGTCAATCTCTCTGCAAATCTCATGCCTGGAATATCGCGTTTGGCTGCAGCACTTCCAAAGATCGCCATCGCCTAGGGCGAGCACCTTCTGTAGAAAGTGGGCTCTAGGCTTTGCCCTCTTTCTCTCCCTCTCCCTTGAACCATTTGCACGCATATGTATTTCTGCCTCTGCCATTTTCTCCTTCTGATTATCGCGAAATTTGTTATCGCCGTGCGCAGCAACTCATTTCCTGCGTTCCACGCAGGCGGTGTGCTTTATTCGGTGGATTACATGCGTCGGGATGATGAAATCCAGGCCTTTTGTGGATTTATAGGATTACCGATGCGATGGAAGACCTTGGGTCGGTCACTCCGCACATTATCACGAAGAAGAGGGAGCCCGAAGTTTTTGGTCTAGGAATCTCGCTCCCTCCACTGCTATGGTTGGATGTGCGAGTATTTTACGTGAGGCTGAGTTGCTGCTCATTAGAAGATGCACCTGACATTCTCACAATCAAGTATGGGCCTATGGCTGCTGCTTGCAATTTTGAAATCAACGGAAGCAAGGTGCTGTCAACAGAAGAGCCTGTTTTGATCCTTCGGAGGGATAGAGTAGATACAGAGTCTTCTGAAGCTACTTATGTTGGGACCGATAGACTACGCACAACTGGACCTCTGGCATTTGAAGTTCGCCATAAAGAAGAATCTTTGATTTGTGGAGCTATTGACAATTCAGAAGCATGGCTAGATGGGCAAGGAATAGACAGAATTGGAGCTGTTGGCAACGCCACCAAAAGGTACAAAACAGGTTGGATGATGGAGTGCAGATGCGTCATCTCATCTTCAGCATGTGTATTTCTGAAAAGACGAGCAGATGGAAAAAGTGCAAGCTTGTCCACGCCTTCAATCGAGGTTTATATAGCTGGCCGTTATTGTGGATCTCCGGTTGTTTTGACTCAAACTGTCGAGCTCTTGGTGCGGAGGAAATTGGGTCGGAGGAAAACACTGGACTCTATACCTGAGGTCGAGGAGGTAGAGAGGTTGAATGACGATTCTGCTTCTGCCGACCTTACAAATCAGGTGCAATCTTGTTCATAACCAGTTTTATTTCAACATTGTTCGTATCCACTTTTTTCGTTTGTTAGATTACCGATTTAGAAAAAGGGTTACTTCACTACTCGAAAAAGTTCAGAATACAGATCACTGCACTTCTCTGCCTATTCAATTATGAAAGAAGGTCAAACCTCTTTATGCATCCATTGCAAAATTTGGTTTTGAATTGTTTTGTTGTTTTCTTGTTGACCACATAGAAGGTAATTTTAGAACCTCTAAAAAGTTTTAGAAGATAGCTTTCCTTAGGGAATTATTTTGGATGCAAACTTTACATACCTTATTTCTTTAAGGCTTCAATTTTGGAGAAAAATTTAGCCTTTGTAAGAGTAGATCTATCATTAAAGAACTCCTATGATGTGGAGTAGATATCCAAAACATTCCTCAACCATCCAGTCTTCTCGACATAAAGAAATGTCGGTTCCTAATCCTAATCTTAATGTTTTTGTTTCATCTTTTTATAGGTTCCTTGAGTCATGTTGCAACTTGTAGGTTAGGCTCTGGGGATGAGGATTTCTCATCATCCTCTTCTAATAACCTTTTGGTTAGCTCTTTGAATGATCAATCTCTAAAGATTAGTGATTTTAAAAGAAGATAAATTTTCTTGTATAGAAATATGTAGGAGGGGTCTTTTTCTTTTAAAATCTTTGAAAAATATAACAAAAAAGTCCTTTTTAAACTTATATATATGCTAGGAATTTTTTCTCATGAGGATTTAAGTCTTGGAAAATCCCATAGTTTTCAACTTTGAGTTCTTATATCCACATTTCTAAAATCTTCTTGCATTTCTCATAATCTTTTGATTTGAAGAAGAGTTCTACGAAATACTATTTTTACTTCTCCAAATGTAGATAAAGTCAGTTTGAACTCTAAAAAAAGCTTTCAATTACAATGATATCGGAAGAAATATGAAAGGAAGATAGATTGTCGATTTCTAGAAGAACCTGCTTATGCAATAGTGTTATCTTTTCCTCTTTCGTAAGCAATGATTTAAGTCAAATAGTTTGTGTTGATTGTTCTATTCTTCCTACTAGTAGTTTGAAAGAACTTTTTTCTGGAGGAACAAAATATAGACTTCATACATCTAAAGGATGCTTTCATCCTTAAAAATATAGAAAAGAGCATTGATAATTTCATTTTAAAAATTTGAAGAAGCTTTATGTATTTGTGGAATTTTCACACATTGGAAATCAGTAGTAATGAACAAAGTTTTTGTGAAGGTTGATTTAGCTTTAGAGAGAAATTCTCCTTCATTAGATAGTTTATTAGGAAGTGATCTGGCTGCACGAAAAGTTTTCATGAAAACTTTGTAATTTCTTATGTGGATTAATATCCTAAGGATTTTGTTTTTACTTGCAAAAACTTTTATCTAGAGTCCTTTATGAAAGAAATTCACTCTTCTACATATTGTGTTTGTAGTGTTTCTTTTGGACATGTTATTTCAAATTATCAAGTTTTTTGCAAATCATCCAAATTTTTGCAAATCTTATGGGTTCAAATTGTATCCAAGTCTATCATTTTTATATACAGTTTGGAATTTCCATAAGAATCCCATCAAACAAAGATTTATAGTTGCATGTTGTAACACATCTCTCATGGATGTTTTCTATGGTTAAACAATTGTTTTAAAGTCATTTAACCTACTATTCATGATACTATTTAAACAAGGTTACGCTTGAATGATTTAAAACAGAGGACTCGTTCGTTGGGTAGTTAAGTTTTCTCTTTTAAATTCATCAAAGATAGATGTAAGGCTCTTTTGGAAATTGATAGAAAAGTATGCATTGCATGTTAATTATTTATGGTTGAAATTCAAGTCCGTAGATATAGGTAGAAGAAAGAAATGTTACACTAGAATAGTAGATGAAAGTGACATCCTTGTTTGGTTAGATTTTCTTCTAGAGAACCTTTGTATTTGAATTGGTGATGCTTTATTCAAACCATGCATTGGAATTCTTATGTGTACAAACTGTCTTGTTTTTCTTGCTAATTTTTATCTTTTTATTTGTTGAAAGGCTTATTAGATAATACCTGTCCTATCATTATACAAACTTTCTAAGATAAGACGCTTCGTAGATTATCTCTTTGTTTTGATTTTAATTCTCAAGGTTTTGTGATTCTTTTAGTGGTGGCATTTATCTCAAAGATTTTTGTGAGTTGAATCGTACTTCACATAATGATTCTTGTGCTTTTCTAGATCTAAAAATATTTTAATCTCCTTTTGGTTTGGAAATAGACATTTATGATAAAAGATTAGAACAGAAATTCGCTAGCATTGACATGATTTGAATGCTGCATATTGAAATTTGATTCAAATTTCTCATTTAGCAAAGTATAGTGTTGTTTGCTCTCCATTATTTTTATTTTCTCGACTTTGTTCAAGCTTGTCTTCATATGTAGTTCAGTGTTGTCAAGTAATCTCTTTGTTTGTTCAATAAAGGATATTCATTGAAGAAAATTATTAAGAAGGTAAGGACTTTCTTACTTCGTAACAAGTGCACTTATGATTCTTCTTCTTTTCATGTGTTCGAATTGATCATTAGTAAATTCAATAGAAAAGGGGAACTTTCTAATCATCAATGATAAGTTTTTTTTGGGGATCCTTCTATTCTTTTTTTTATAGGTTTATTTTAGTCTTTTTGTTCATTTTTTAAAATTATTATTAATTT
>CM035425.1:15981966-15989466 GCA_020310875.1 Ceratopteris richardii | reverse complement strand
TTGATACTCTAAATTCTAATTTTGCTGGTGGTATTGGAACAGATGGAAGATGATTCTTTCTACCAGGAACTGGATTGCAAGCAACTAGGACTATTGGGTGGTTATATGCGGGATTCCTACATGGATGGGGATGAAGGTGAAATCACCTGGTTCAATGCAGGTGTGCGGGTTGGTGTTGGAATAGGGTTGGGAATGTGTATTGGACTAGGGATTGGAGTTGGCTTGATGATGCGTGCTTATCAATCTACCACTCGAAATTTAAGACGACGCTTCTTTTAGCTCTTTTATGGGTGTTATGTATATTTGGAGATGCGACCTGGGGCACATTTGTACTAGTATGTTTGTAAAGAAATTTAGTTCGATAAAGTATAAGATAAGTGAGAGACAAATCTTACTATATTTCCAAATACACACTTTTTTGAGTGTCATTTTTCCTCCTATTGCATATTCTGATCTATGCGTGACTTGTAAGTCTTACATCCAATATCATGGCTTTAAACAGCACAGTTTTGTGCCTCAACGTTCTTTGAGGGTAATATTCTTCTGGATCCTTGAAGTTCTATTTACTTTTAACTATATCAAGGGATTGCAAATTTTGTTTTTTAATATAACTAGAACTGGTATTGGCTGGAGCTTCTTGTCAATCAATAGATTCTTAATTCGATAGATAGATGCAGGCACTGATCTGGGCTTGCATGCATATATGCATACATACAACAGCATCATCCATGTACCTGTGCATTCATGAATAGGTGCTGTGTGCTTCGATGTTCTCTGAGGCTAATATTCTTCTGAATCCTTGGGAGTTCTATTTTAGTTTTAATGATTTCAAGAGATTGCAAATGTTGTTTTTCTTAAATATAAGTAGAACTGGTATTGTCTTGAAAGCTTTTTGTCAATGTATAGATTCTCAATTTGATAGCATAGATGCAGCCACTGACGTGTGCTTGCATGCATATATCCATACATAAAACAGTACCATCCATGGTCCTGTGCATTCATGAATAGGTGCACATTCTACTGTGGGATATGAAAGTAGATTCTTTAGTTTTATACATTTGAAACAGTGTAACAATGGATTATTAGGCATGCTCCACAAAATTGGAGTGCTCATCTACTCTGCCTCAGTTTTTGGCTTTTCCATTGCGTGCATCCTAGTAGGAAATCTCTCTCTCTCTCTCTCTCTCTCTCTCTCTCTCTCTCTCTCTCCCCCCCAGAGAGAGAGAGAGAGAGAGAGAGAGAGAGAGAGAGAGAGAGAGAGAGAGAGAGAGAGAGAGAGAGAGAGAGAGAGAGAGATGGAACCATTGTCAATTATAGAGGTGAAAGAGATTGAGAGAATCAAGGCTCATTCAATTCATCTTTGTGCATTCAATATTGCCTCTTGCAGTCAATTAATGATACTAGTAATATGAGATGAGCATTTTTTGAATGGGTTGCAAGAGTGGAAGCAAAGGTGGAAAAAGGGCAGCACAAAGCAATACTAAAACTTTCACTAGTGGACACAAGTTAGGTGAAGCTTCCCAATCATCACAACCATCCCAAGTGAAAGTAGAGCATGAGGTTGCCGATCATCTTAAACCAACCTTGGATGTAGGAGGCTTGGATGATGCACTAGGACTTCTGTCTAGGTCATCAACAACAATGGCATGAATTGTATTTTCATAGGGTATAATGCCAGATGACTTCCTTTGTATGGTAGGGAGTCCTTTGTGTGGCATAAATCATTGGATTATCAAAGGTACAGGGAAGATTCGTTGGGTTTAATATGTATTTTGGAGAGGTTGCTTTGAGTCAAGGAAGCTGGAGTCACTTCTTGATGCATATCCCTCTTTGTAGACACACAATATGATAATATGCTATGCTTATTTAGATATTGTTGATCAAGGTACATCATTCATAATGTTTTTTTAAATTTTCGAACTCCAATATAATCAAGGTAGATGAGATTAGGTCCACATGGTGGTCGTTACCAATATCCTATACATGGTTTGATTTGAATCTTGCATTGATTAGAGTCTAGAGATAGATTTATGAAGGTTGGCTCAATATGATTCACACACAAACACACATACACACTATGGCTTCAAAGTAGATCTATATAGTAGGCGTAAGGATCAACTTTTTGTATTCAAGCATGTTGGGGATAGTTAAAAGTCATTGCCATCCTTCATTACTAATGAGGGTTATAAATCTTATCATTATTTTATTGGTGGACACGAGTGCCATAGCAACCACCCTAATGTAAGTAAAAAAAAGCAATTTAATTTGGGAGTAATGATCCCCCCTTCGGATGAAGTAATCCAAGTAGTCGGGTACCTCTCAAGTAGCGAGAGATGTGCTTAATAGCTTGCCAATGGTTGACTCTTGGGATATGCATAATCTTGCTTATATGAGAGAAAACAAATTGAATATCTACCCGGGTTATTCATAAGTAAATTAAGCATCCAATAGCTTGTTGATAGAGAACAAAATCCAATGTATCTCCAACTTCATGAAGACTCAATTGTTAATTTGTCTCCATGGGAGTGGCAATAGCTCTGCAATCTTCAAGACCAAAATGATACAAGTATATCAATATATAATGTTTGACACATTGCTTTCCTCCCATCAACTTGAATGAATTGAATGCACAAGTAATGATGCAAATACCCAAAATTTGGCATCTCAAAAGAGGCATGCAAATCAACCTCAAATTCAACAATATGCTTTTTGTTAGGATCAGTGAGCAACATATCATCAATATATACAAAAATGATTAGAAGTACATCTACATGCTTAACATACAAGGTGCTCTCTATTGGATTGTTCTCAAATCAATGTGCTAGCAACTAGGCATGTATCTTTTCATACTAAGTACGAGGTGCTTGCTTCAATATGTACATTGTCTTTTTTCAGCCTACAAAAAATGTTTGCATGCCCTTTTTGCAAAAAAACAAGAGGCTAAAATTACATAAACTTAGCACCATTTAGAAATGCAATTTAAATGTCCAATTGATGTAATACCATGATGAGCTTCAAGTGCACAAAATGCTATGAACCGTTGTCATTCGACATGTGGTAGCAAAGGTCTCATCAAAATCATGCCCTTCTCTTGAGCATAACGTTTGGCAATAAGTCTAGCCTTATATCTATGAATTATTCCCTTAGGTCTATGTTTAAACTTGTATACTCATTCAATGCCAATTTCCATTTTGCTTGGAGGTAAATCACATAAAGATCAAATACCATTCTTCATAATACCATCATATTTTGATTGCATAGCAACCATCCAATTTTTTGAATTTTGTGCTTCATCAATGAAAAAGGCTCATTCTCATCACCAAGACCAAAGATAACCATTGCATAACAACATTATGCAAAAGAAGCATTATGAGAGCATGAAAGAGTATGATATCACATAAGGTGCATGTGACTTGCTACCTCTCAAAGCTTGGACTAACCATATAGGCTTAGTTTTTGCCTTTTTAATGTCAACCCTCATGAATAAGTGTATCATGTGTCATAAATAGAACTATCTGCATCACCATTTGAAGCTTGTAAAGGTTGATAAATTTGCATCACTAAGAGTAGCCATTGATTGTCCACTTGTGGAAAGAGTTAGCAAAGTCTCATACACATGTTGAACTCGATGTCTCCTTGCTATGTGAAAGTAAGGGTTGAATTGCATCTTCCACAAAAACAACACCTTGACTAAGAAAAATGAGTTTAGTTTGTGGATGTTATAGATAATTGCCTTTGCTTTTTGAACTATAATCGATGAAAATACATTTCAAAACTATATCATCCAATTTCTTGAATTGTTGTTCAAGCATTAATGCATATGGCGGACAAGCAAAAACACACAGACGAGCAACAAATGGCTTGCAACCATGCCAAGCGTCATATGGAGTGATGTATTACAATGCTTTGGTGGGATACATATTAAGTAACAACCTTAAGCAAGAAGCTATGCGGTAAACCTTGACTTTTGACCATACAACTTACCATTTCCAAGAGAGGCCAATTCTTCCTCTCAACAAGTCCAATTTATTGAAGTGTATATATCACTCTACATTGATGTTTAATCCCATGCTCAACTAGAAATGCATTAAGAAGTAGATGTATTCCCCCACCAATCATAATGGAGAGTGCCCATTTTAAATGGTGACATGCTTTTAACCATAACCAAGAACTGTTTAAAGCATGTAAACACTTTGGACTTCGCTTTCAATGGATGCACCCATGCATGCATAAAATTTCATCAATGAAAGTTGCAAATAGGCAATTCTCGACTAGGTGTATGCATAGGATTACATGCATTACTGTGAACAAGGTGCAATCTATATTCAGTTCTAATTGAACCATCTTTGGGGAAGGAAGAACGATGCATTTTTTGAAAAATACAAAATCATAGATATGCTTAGAAGGTGCCTCAAGTTTAGGCAAAGAGGACATCATTTTAGATTTCTATAGGCGAAGCAAACTAGTGAAACTTAGATGTTCGAAGCATGCATGCCAAAGTTTTTCATCTAAAATAGCCTGAGAATCATGCAATACATATCTTCAATCATTCTTAGATTTTGCATAACCTATGAGCTTATATAACCCACGACATAAAATACCAAAAGCAATGATATCATCATTGTTCGAGAGATCATGGAATGAACACTTGTCATCAATAAATTTAACAACCAAGCAAATTTTGGTAAGTGTTGAAGCTGATAAGAGATTTTTCTTGATCCATGGCATATATAAGACATCTGACAGTGTGAGGGTACTACCATAAGCAATACTAAGAATGATCTTTTCAACACCCTTGACAGGATAAGAGGAGTTGTTTGCACATGTGACAATATTCTCTAAGGGGGAACACTAAAGTGAAGTGAAGAAGCTACACTAATAGGTAATATGTTTGGTTGCACCACTATCAAAATACAAAACATGGGAGTCCACTAGAGACATAGAATGCTCATGAGAAGATGGCTCATAGTCGCAATGAGTAGTAAAATGCCCATTCTCATTTTGAACAAGGTTACAAAACTCAATTTTTAGTATAGAGGCCTAAGCAACAACCATTCTTGTCTCTTTCTTCTTTTCCTCTTTTGTAGCTACTGTAGGTTAACTTTTCATGACATGACCATTTTCCTTACAATACTTTCAAACTATTGATTTTTTTTTGTTTCCTTGTTCATCTTTATCTTCCTTCTTTTGACTATGCAACATTAATAGATTTTTGTTTACTAGTAGATGAGCTCCATTTACCTTTGCCCCACTAACAAGATAAGAAAGCTTGACATGCATATATATAATTGACATGTTGTCTCTAGATTGATCTTTTTATAGAAAACATAAACAAAATCCCCTAAGGTCAAGGCATTTGGATTGCCCTTCATCATCATGCAAAGAGTAGAATATAAACTATGATAAGTATTTGGAAGACCATTAAGAACACTTTGCACAAGTGAACTATTTGACAAGGTTTCATTCGCAGAAATCAACTAATCTTTCAAATCCTTGAAATTTGTCAAAAAACAATCCATAGAATCTCCTTCATTTATATGCTTACTCTCCAATTATTTCAAAGGCAAGCAAATCGAGCCTCATTTCTTGCTTGATATTGTATGCTCAGAGCATCCCAAGCATCTTTTGCTAATTTTGCATGAGTGAATGTGAGGATAATGGCATGTTTGATACACAAAGATATTAATGCATGTGCTTGTGCATCTTTATCATCCCAATAAAGCTGCTTTGTAGTAGGTGCAAAAAAAATGCTTTAGCATTTTCTTTATTCTTACCTCCTCTACATTTACCTCTGAAATTCATCTTCCCTTTCATGAAGTTTACTTGACTTGAAGATCCTTCTTCATCATTTGTCTGCTTGCCAATAGCATTCTTCTTCTTGTCCTTTGAATAAATTACTTGACTTGAACTTCTGTCATTCTCTCCTTTAATGTCCTGCTCAAATGTTAGCATATGTCCTAACAATTGATTAGGAACAGGAGTAAAATGATCTAATGATAATTCTGTAGACAATATGAAAGGCTTCCACTTTTCATCTCCTCTTAGATCCGTAAGTATTTGCCTTACCAACTTGTCTTCTTCAATTTCTTCATCTATTGCTCCCAAACTATCTGCAATGTCCTTCATCCCTCTAACATAATCAGAGATTGATTGAGAACCTTTCTTCTCCCATAGTGAAGCCTTCCTCGATTTGGTTGTGTTTGGGAAATGTTCTTCCAAAGCATTCCATACATCTGCTGCACTTTCTAATCCTCTAATGTGTGGTAGAAGATAATCATTTACAGCCATGTAAATGATGCTCCTATCCTAAGCATCTTTCTTCATCCCATTCTTCAATTCTGCAAGTTCTTCTCTTGTTGGAACACTTGGATCCTTAAACTCATGCTTTTCTTCTTCTCCTGTAATAAATGATATCAAATCTTTGCTCATGATGTGTGCTTCCATCCTCATGGACCATGCTAGATAGTTCTCTCTATCTAGCTTGTCAATCAGCAAGCTTTCTCCCATCTCTTGACTTTTGTGTCTGCAATTACTAAGATTTATGATGATATAATGTACATTTGATATGAAGCTTTAATCCTTCTTGATGCTTTGAACTCGTGCTTTGTTCTTCTTCAGGTTTTCTTCCATACTTTACTCTTTTCTCCTTCAATTCACAAGATCTTTGATATCTGCAACAATCGGGGTTTGTCCTTGCTTCTTCACCTTGATTTGATCTTTTTTCTCTGATACCACTGCTTGAGACCTTTAATTATCCAAATTTCTGATCTTTCTTGATTTAAGAACTCCTCTATTTCAAGAGTAAACCAAAATTTACACAAACTTTACATTATCTTTCAAGTTCTTTAAAAAAATACTTCTCTGTATGAAGTTTCCTTCGGCTTCAACAGTCTGCTTCAAAAATGAACTTCAATCTCTACATATGACTTTGATTTTAACCATTCAAATGATGCACACATATTCATACTACCTTTGCGCAATCATAATGATCATTAGTTCTTCGAAAGAACCATTAGATTTCTAATTTGATCACTTAGATCAAACCTATGTCAAAAACTACCTTCTAAAAATGGAGACTTTGACATGGTCAACTTCTTAAGTTGATATCTCTCAGATCTAACCTGTTTTGCTAAATGATTTTAGCCAAAGCTTCATTACCTTCTAAATTAGATTTTCAGTGCTCAAACATAAAAAACTTTACACTGAGCACTGAGATCCAAGAAAATCTTTGAGCAGGAAAATGCGCGATTCTGAGAACTTCACTTGCAAACTTCTATATATGAATGTTCCTACTTGTCATACACACAACCTGAAGAGAATTAGATCATCAAACTTTGGTCATAGCTTGATTAGCTTTTGAATTAGATGTGTACAAAATATTTCCTGATCCACATGATCAAGCTAAGAGAATTCTAGAAAATATTAGTCGCTAATCTCACGAGAAAAACTCTCTACACATCATCAGTTAGAAAACTTGAATCCTATTGACTCTACTCTCAT